>MU698543.1:10513-56454 GCA_026770625.1 Nicotiana glauca | reverse complement strand
CGTGCCACACGATCCCATTTCATAATATATAAGTGGTCGGCGTGCCACACGATCCCATTTCATAATATAAGTGGTCGGCGTGCCACACGATCCCATTTCATAATATATAATGGTTTTCCGGCAAGGGAACAAGTATCAATTCAACTATCCCGGCAAGGGAGAATAGATGCTATAATAAACTATCCCGGTGAAGGAGAACCAGCTATAACCAAACTTATGAAATTTCTACTTAACACAATTGATACAATTACTCAGTCATAACAATTACTTGCTCAGCTTCAAAGATCTTCAACCAAGTTCTCATAAGCATCAAATAAGAATACAACAATTTAGCAATTTAGGACTCACGGTCATGCTCGACCCCCAACGTATAAATACTCGTTACCATGCCTATACGTCGGACACATCGCATAACAAGTAGCAAATATACTCAACTCATATTCCTTCAAGCTAGGGTAGACCAAACACTTACCTCGCTTTGCAACCAATTCAAAATTCCAACAAGCCTTTGCTTCGTGAATTCGTGCCCGAAATTCTCAAATCTAGTCATAAAAAATTCGATTCAGTCAATAAAAATTATAGGAATTAATTCCATATAAAATTCTACATTTTTCAATTAAAATTCAAAATTTCACTAAAAATTCGCCCGTGGGGACCACGTCTCGGAATCCGACAAAAATTACGGAATATGAAACCTCATCCAACCACGAGTCCAACCATACCAATTTTACTAAAATCCGACATCGGATTGGCTTTCAAATCTTAAAAATTCAACTTTATGGAATTTTAGAAAATTCCTCCATTTCTCTTCAAATATCAATAATCTAAAGCCAAAAATGAAGATTTATTCATGAAATATAATCACAAGAGAGTCAAGAACACTTACCCTAAGTTTTCTCTCCAAATCTCTCGAAAATCGCCTCTCCCTGGGCTCTAAATTGTCAAAAATGGAAAATGGGAAGAAGTCCCATTTTCAAAAATTTTACATTCTGTCCAGAAATTTTCGGTGTTACTGTTCATGGATACTGTTCATGTGTACTGTACGCGGTACTGTACACGAATACTGTTTACGCGTGCGAAAAATGACCAGAAAATTTCTAAAAATGGAAAATGGGAAGAAGTCCCATTTTCAGAAATTTTACATTCTGTCCAGAAATTTTCGGTGTTACTGTTCACGCGTGTTACTATTCACGGTACTGTTCATGGATACTGTTCATGTGTATTGTACGCGGTACTGTACACGAATACTGTTTACGCGTGCGAAAAATGCCCAAAAAATTTCAGAAGCCTTTTATATCCGTTAATCTTCCGAAATCCCACCCGAGGCCCTCCGGACTTCAATAAAATACACCAGCAAGTCCTTAAACATGATACAGACTTAGTCGAAACCTCAAATCGCATAAAAAAATGCTAAGTCCGCGAGTCACACCTCAATTCAAGCCTAATGAAACTAAGAACATCCAACTTCTATATTCGATGCAAAAACCTATCAAATCAAGTCCGATTGACTTCAAATTTTGCACACCAGTCATAAATGACATAACGAAGCTATGAAAATTTTCAGAACTAGATTCCGACCCCGATATCAAAAAGTCAACTCTTCGGTCAAACTGAAGAAATGTTTAGCCTTAGATTTCTAGATTCCATTAAATGGCGATAATTTGATCTATGGACCTCCGAATTCGATTTCGGGCATATGACCAAGTCCCAAATCACAATACGGAACTACCGGAATGGTCAAAACTTGGATCCGGATTCGTTTGCTCAAAATTTTGACCTAAGTCAACTCAATTGAGTTTTTAAAGATCTAGTTCACAATTTAATCCATTTTCACCTAAAAACCTTCCGGAAAATTATACGGACTGTGCACGTAAGTCGAGGAATTATTGATACTGCTTTTCAAGGTCTTGAAATACCAAGATGATTATTTAATTTAAAGATGACATTTTTGGGTCATCACAAGTTCATGGAGGTGAGGAGTACTTAGGGCTCTTTCTGTGAAAAACAAAGTAGGTTTCATAAATGGTAAGTGTGGAAAACCAGACTCAAAGGATCCTACTTTTGATCAATGGGAATGGTGTCATAATGTAGTGACTTCATGGATTTTGAATTCTCTATCAAAGGACTTAGTAGATAGCCTGAAGTATGTGAACGATGCCAAAGAGCTTTGGCAAGAGTTGGAGGACAAATATGATCAAACCAATGGGGCAAAAATATATCAGTTGCAGAAAGAAATCAATGATTTGAGTCAAGGAACACTCGACATTACTGGATACTATACTGAGATGAAGAAGCTGTGGGAAGAGTTGAATACCTTGAATGCCCATGGTCAATGCGAATACCAGTGTACATGCGGTGCCAAGGTGAGTATGCATAAGGCTGAGCAGGACAAGAGGTTAATCAGTTTCTAATGGGATTAAATGAAGTTTACACCGTTGTTAGGGGAAGCATTCTGATGATGAACCCCTTACCTTCTTTAGCACAAGCATTTGCGATTCTCATCCAAGAGGAGAAACACAGGGATATGAAGCCAAATAATCAATTGATGATTGACTCCAGTGCTTTGAGTGTGAATAGGGTAGCAAACAACAACTTCAGAACCAATTACGGTCGGTTAACAAGGAATGGATCTGGAGGGAGTTCCTGCACAAACTACAACCAGTCAAGTGGGACTAAGGGAAATAGCTTTATGGGAAATTACCCTAGAAATAGACCACAACCAGTCTGTGATTATTACAAGAAGCCAGGGCATACCAAGGATATGTGCTACAAGCTCCATGGTTATCCACAAGACTCTAAGTTCAATAAGGGAAAGCGAGTAGCTGCAAATGTGTTTGGAGATTATGGTGACAAGGTTGCTGGCATAGGAGATGGGGAAAGTCTACAGACTCAAGATGAAGGACGAGTGATGAAAAATTTGATCAAAGAGCAGTATAATCAACTAATCAGCATTCTAGAAAACTTTCAGACTGGAAGTGCAGAAGACAGTTCTGAGATAAAGGCAGGAGCAATAAATTTTGCAGGTATTCAGCTTGCTCTACTTTTCTTGATTCTAGTGTTCATCCATATGAATGTTTTAAACCAAATGTTGACTCTTGGAACTTGATTCCGGGGCTACAAATCACATGACATGCAACAAATCCATTCTAACTAATATCAAAACCTTAGTTCATCCTTTTCTAGTCACACTGCCTAGGGGTGTGCATTCGATTTATCGATTCGATTTTAACCCTTATCGATAATTATTTATCTATTATCGATTTGTACATATGTTTATCATTATCGTTTCAATAAGGTTTTGATTTTTTCGATTTCGATTTATCGATTTTTGGGGCTTATCGATTCGATTATCGATTACACCAATACGAAAATTTGTGGGATTCCACGGAAAGTATATCGCTATAAACACGCCTAACTAATATGGACAAAAAAAGCTAAAATAAGATGAACACCGTTTATAACATAAAATTTTTGTCAACAAGCACATGCAACGAAACTAAAGTAAGGGATAAAATGTATGCCACCAACACTTCAATGGTAATAAATTTTTTTTTAAAAAATACATCATCACTGCTAATTCTGTTTTCCATTAATTTGAACTTCATTTCCTTGAGCTTTAAATATGACCATTCCTTAAATGTGTTAGAGGAAATAATAGGGTTAAGGACTTAGAGTAAAAGAAAGGGTATTATAGAATAAGGGTAAAAAAAAATCTTTTTTTTGTCTTTTTAGTATATCTTATCGATTTATCGATAAACATATAATCGAAGAAGATAAAATCGATAACTCGATAAGAAAAACTTCGAAATCGAAATCGAAATCGATAAATCGATAAACCGATAACAAATAATCGATTTGATTTATCGATAAATCGATTCAAATGCACACCCCTAACACTGCCTAATTGATATAAAGTGAAGGTGACACTAGTAGGTGATGTGATTTTGAGTCCTAAATTCACCTTCAAAAGAGTTCTTTTTGTACCCAGTTTGAAATTCAACCTAATATCTATCCATTGTTTTACGGTTCAGTTTGATTATTATGTCATCTTTACCAAATTTTCACGTATTCTTCTGCAGGCCCCTTCACTGAAGAGGCCTCTGGAGATTGGTAAGGCTTCTGATGGCCTATACTATCGCATTTTAGAACTCTGCAAGAATGTTGCAAACTCTACTCAAATTCCTACTCAAGTTTCATCTAGTATACCTAATAAGAATAATGTACACCCTCATTCACATCTTGTTCCTCCTATTGCATCTAGTTTGCCTGTTTCCTATCATGCTTGTAATACGAGGTGTGTTGATTCACATAAACACTCCAGTGTTAATATTTTACCCTTAAGTAGTAAAGAAAATGTTTCTCTGTCAAATACATCTACCTCTATTTCTATTTTCACATATGCATCTAATGAAAACATGGTTGAACTTTTGTGGCACAATAGACTAGGACAAGTCCCTTTTGCCAAGATGAATGGAATTAATCAGATACCTGTCAAATTTACTGTCACGACGCAAACTGATGGGCCGCAACGGGTACCCGGTACCTTACTCAACCGAGTACCTATATAACATATCTTTCGTGTCATACTATTATAAGTAAATGAGCCAGAGAGGCTATCGTGAGATAATTATAATAAAACATGGAAAAATACTCGACATTGGACGACCCAACATGTAATCCAAACTTAAACATATGACGTACCGGCAAATAAGGCTGGCATGATCCTATATATACTAAAAACATGGGCCGACAAGGCCATACAAGAATCCGTATACATGACATCTGTCTACAAGCCTCTAAGAATACATAAAATCATAAAGGTTAGGACAGAGCCCCTCAATACCAATCAATGTATGCACTAATCATACTAATCAAATAAGCAACTCCGAAGTAAATGGAGTACACCAACATCTTCTGCTGAGCTAATAGCCTACTTGGAGGATTCTCAACTTGTCTATCAAGATATGCGACATGAAACGCAGTGTCCCCAGGCAAAAGGAACGTCAGTACAATTACTATACCGAGTATGTAAGGAATGAAAATCAATAAACAATAGACATGGGAGAAACATGGAGTAAAAGACTCGACATATATGTCTGAATAACTCTGTGAATCCTTTAATACTTAAAATGTCATGCATATGCGTATAAATGCCATACCATGCATGGGATATGCGTTCATAACATCATCAAGCCTCTGAGGGCATCCTATAATATCATCTCGGCCACTGTGGGCAAATCATCAACGTATACCAGCTGATCAGGTGGTGGTGCATATATAACGCCGTAATCTTTTCCCATATTCCATATACATATATTATACATATATACGTATATATAATGTCATCTGGTCCTGAGTAAATGTAAATGAACATGCATGAGAAGTACATGAATAAAATCTTTCGGAGTGTCATTAGACCATTATACCTTTGATTAATATCACAAAATAAACTTTATCAACTTACGTATTTTCTGAGACCCGCGAACAAATGATATAATATGACACATGGGGAATCAAGAACATAAGCATCTCTAATATTTCTACGAATAGAGTCATGTATGGAAATTGTAAATTTGCATTTTTCGTTTGTGTCGTATGGATCATGCCAAAAGAAATAAGGGATATCCTTAACATACCTGAGCCGATTCTCTTGACAATCCCTCTAACACACGTTAATAGCAACAACTCTGGTGGATCAGAGCAGAGAAAATTTGCATGATATTCTTGAGAAAGAATGTACCGTAATTTCTTAGAATTGCATCTCACGCATAATCGGATCTTGTATGAAGTTTGCTAAAGCTCACCCGTCATTTAGCGATTATGACCATCTTCAATCTTGAGATTTTGAAGAAGTCTTTTGTCGTGCCAAATCTCCAATGTTGCTGGTCAATAATTATAGTGGTAAGAATGCCATAACGTTGTTCATATTTCTCCAAGTTATATTATTATTTAAGAGACCAAGCAATGGATTTAACCAAGAATTCCATACGCGTAATCAAGGCATATTATGCTTATGACTCATCACATATTTTGGTTACACTTTGGCTTAGCTTGATGCCATGTGGCAGCCCCAAAAAGAGATCTTTATCCACTTCATAATTATCCCCGTAATTAATTAATTATCTCCATAATTAAAAATTATCTCAAATTACTTAAAATGCTATTCACTTTTAATACACCTTATACACCTTACTATCATGGTCATGTGGTACCTTGTATAGCACTAGTTCATAAATACCGGGTATTATATCTCGGACTGAATTTTATCCCAAAATGTCAAATTTTGACGAATTTTTTTTTTTAATTTGCTTATCCTCTCACCTTCACGAATTTACTTACCACTTGTTTAAAATAATATAATGCTTATCATTTCAAAATAATCTCATTCCCGAACTTATGTCGATTAACTTACGACGAAACTTTAATATACTAAAATACAGGATGTAACATCTCATTTTCGAGCTTTCATCAATTTACTTATGGCATACTTTCACGTATGAAAACATGGGGTGTAATATCATTCCCTCTTTTGGAACATTCGCCCTTGTTTGATTGGTGTACTTATCATTTTCATAACTTATGTCTTCCGAATACTGAAGTTCTCCTCTTGCCATCTAGGCAACTGTTCTGTGAATGAATTCCAAAGGCCAGGGCATTCCCCTTTTTAGGCCTCTTTCTCATACCACGACTCGTGGTCAGAATCTTTCCAATCTTGTAACTGTTGCTACCATCTATCATGCAATCAGTACAACTCTAACTTTGTAAATGCGCCTATGCGACTCTTGTCTTTTTTTTTCCTCCAGCTTTTTGCTAACCTCTAGGCCTCACTTGGTAAACATATATAGATCTTAATAAGATGTCCCTCTGGGCAACTATAAGTATACTGAAGTTCTTCGCTCGCTACTTTGTCGAACTTACGAATATTGTTATATCTTATTTCATAGATCTGGTTATTCATCCGTATGACTTTACTGTATCTAGGTAGGTCACACTATACCATAACTCTTACCTTGGTTTTATTATTATTGAGGCCTGTTACCTAATTCTAGCTTACTCCCGTTGCTTATCCTATATGTATAAGCATACGTCCTTTAATGTTTTCTCATTACTATTCATCTTAGTCTCATTTCGTACTTTGTAGCCTTTATCCATCCATTGTTGATTCACCTCAATATTGATCTACAATTTATCATCGATAACTTGAAACTTCTTATGTAATACCTTTCTACTAGGGCTTACGTCTCATCGGTTGCATCTGGAGTAATTAGGTTGATCCTCCTAGGGCGATATTATACTTCTATAACCGTATTTTATAGCATCCCAATACGACTCACCTTTAATGGGTATTTTAATCCTGTCTAATTCATGAGATCCCCTTCTTTTCTTTGTCAGATCATTACTCAATCGAAGGCCCAAACATCATCCTTTATCTATCACAATTACACCCTTATTCTATTACTAGGGCAGCATTCCATCTCTTCTAAATGCTATTAGTCTTAGAATCCTTCGAGTTCATTCAGGCTATAGCGAGCTTTGTATAACTTAGATAAACCATCTGCTCTTCTTGTTTTCACGGGCTTAATCCCGAGGAGTCATTTTCGTTACCTTCTCACTCGCCTTTTCTTATACTTACTCATGTCTTCTAGAACCTTATCGCTTCACCATACAATAACTTGCGACCTAAAATATCTATTTATATTACTTGTAACCTTTCAACTTGCTTGCGTCATAGATTTCCTTATGCCATTTTGAACCATCAAGCGAGACATCACATAGTCTCTAATTCCTCTTTACTCTCTTAATCAGGCTTCTCGATACCTAGACCATAGGCTGGAAGATATGCTACTGACGATGCCGCTATTATTCCTAGATACTGAATCCTCGCGCTTCTAGCCTTTTATCCAAAGTATGGACTATTCATAAACTTCTGCATTTGAGTATCTCGTATGTTGTTCTAAAGTCTCACATCACATCTTCTATCTCTTTCATGACCTCCTTTCCACATAGGTATAATTCGTATTCACAACTTGAAGCTCTATTATAATACTTGCACCTCTGGTGTACATACAATTCGATGAGAGCTTCATACTGACTTCTTATAAGGCTGGTACTTCTTCTAACTGGCTTCCTTGTAGAGCCATTATAGAATATGGTTGTTGTATTATCTCTCTTGCACCTCTAATATTAAGGGAGATCCTGAAATGTTCTCGATCACGATATTTCAAATTTTTTGGGTCCAATAATCAAACTCCCGATTTAATTGGTTGATGTAACTCTTTAGTTTCCTATTTCTTCTAATGAAGCTTTATGTAGGATTAAGCTATCTTCCGATCTGCGGCTCCTAGTATTATTTATTACCTTAGCCCTTCATGGACGCTATGGAATATCCATGATACAATCTTTTAACAATTCAATCCTTTGTCTATGAACTGGACTTAATTCTTTTTTTAACTTATACCGGAGTCTTCTACTGCCGTATGATTGGCAACATATATGCTGCATGGATAATACTCCGAAATCTTAAGTGCGTTCATAATGTAACTAGATTTGGATCATTGATCAAATAATTCTTTTCATTCCATCTCAGCTTTCTTCAAATATAAGCTATTACTTTTCCTGGTCTTTGTGCCTCCTTGTTGCGTGCTTACTTAGCTTATCCCAGTTCCCACGCATGCTAGAATTCTGTGAAACTCATAAGGTCTCGAATATTACTTTTGGTTTCATTTCCCGCTCATTAGCCACGATATGTGCCACTTTCTTATGGAGTGCATGCAATGTTGTTGTGAGACTGTTATTATAAGACCATTCCCTCTTTGGATCACTGAACTTAGGTTGAAGCCTTCTCCCTTACTTCCTCAGCTAGTCTTTCATTGTAGTACTTAGGGAAGACCCACTGACTCTTGTAAAGCTGCGATCTTATTACGGATATTTTGATGTCCTTCCTTGCCTATAATTATCCGTAGTTACTTACTTCCACGCCCTTGTGCTTGTAGGATTGCTTTTAAACTAATATTTTGACTGTCTTTCCAATGATACTCTCTTTTATTCCCATAACACTCTGCGATATCTATAAATACCCCAACTCCTATCTGAATATTTCTCAAGGTTGTGATGTCATATCTGCGGGACTGAATTCCCCATGTTGGGGTTCATTCTCTTTGTCTTGCAGGATCTATTGATTTATCTGTAACCTCTTGTCTATCCATAACTAGGCTTTTCCTGAACCAACTACTAACTACTCATTGACCCATCCACATATTAATACTCCGCGTAATCTTTCTTGGGTTATTTCCTTTGTCTTAACTTACATCTTGTGTTGGGTCTTTATTTTACCGATAACATCCCGGGCTGGAACCCTTACTTCCTCTCTTTAGCATCGTCTTTGCATAATGTTCTGGAATTATAGCATGTATGTGGGATTTGAATAAGTGCAATCTCATCCCTTTCATTATTTTTATCACATTCTTCCTTTACCATTCCATAGTTACTAGAACCACTAAATTCTGACTTAATTCTACATCGCTCCATGTTCCTGTCGCGCCCCCTTTTTCTCGTAAAATCGGGTTTATGACATTTGGTCGGGACAACTCTTTACTTTTGGAAAATGGGTTTTTCAATTTTGAAGAGTCGACATCTAATGATTTTATGGGGTTCAACTACAACTATGCTTGATAACCAGAGATAGGGTAAGGGCTTGAAATTATCCCAAGGGGAAGGTGTTAGGCACCCCTCAGGATCCACTAGTGTGGTTCCCGGCCAGATAGTTTTTTGTGAATTTATGCAGTTAGAAAGTAGACAAATAAGGATCGAATAATAGGAGATTTTTAATTTAAATACACAAGTGTTTGAAAGGGATTAATGAAAGCAAGGTTTTTGAAAAGAGTTATAATCTAAGCATGCTGATGAATGTAAATGTGTCCTAGGTTTGTTTGTAATATGGATCACATCAATGCAATACCCGACAATCACTCCTCAAAATAGGGGCTACACGTGGTATTAGCGCACTGATCATCATATCCATATCTACCTTTTCCACCCCGTGAAGGTATTAAAGCGAGGATTGGTCTCGACCTCTATTGCATGCTGTTACCTATCCCATTCCTATCAGTCCTGGAGGAATTTAGGACTACTATTCCTATAAGAAGGAGGTTCTAAGCTGACTCTTAGGTTTAAAGGTATAATGCTAAGGCGACATACAAAAAAATAGGACTGTATTTAGAGGGAAAACATATAAATAATTAAATGCTCATGTATACCTCCGCAAATAATGCATATAAATAGTATGACTTAAACACAGGTAAGGTCTAAATTTTAAACCCTAAAGCAGGTCATTTGAGTCAGAACCGAATTCATTATATAACTCAGAAAAGAAGTTCGAATCAGGCATGTCTGCTGGTTGTAGCAGTTGATAATTAAACAGAGGCAGTTCTAGTGTTCATTATTACCTAAGGCTTGCCTAGGCGTAATAGTGATGTCCTATGAGCATGATATCTATATTGATTAAGAAATGCAGTGGAGCAGTGATTAATTTTAAACAGACGACTTGAGATCCTATTAGCATGCTTTCAAACGGTACTAAGTCAAGGCAGTGTTTGAAAAAAAACTTATTAAATAAGCGGCAGATTAATAAACTAACCCAATTCAGAGTACCCAACGTGAACTAAACGACTTCTCCAACGTGACTGGTTTTAAATTCTATAGGCATGATTTATATTATAGCTATTTAGATCGTATATGCATGGTATCTAAGTATTAAAAGCTGACTTTGGACTTATAGGTATGATTTCTAAGGGAAACGAGTCTGGATACATGCTGTAATGAAATTTGAACTTCAATTACTTTATATCCTGTAGGCATGATATCTAATTATAAAGCTAATTTTTACCCCTATAGGCATGTTATCTATTATTAAAGCCATTTAGATCCTATAGACATGATTTCTAATTGTGTCAAAGTAAATCATGCAGAATTTATTTTAAACTAGAGCAGATCATATAGGCATGTTATCTAACAGACCATATTTGAAGCAAAATAGACCCTATAGGCATATTATCTACCCAATTTACCCACAATATACAACTGCCCACCCTTTTTACTAATCACCCCGATATTGTTTACAAATTATTATATGCCAAATGATTGAATTACAAAAGAAGTGCAGAAATAAGAAATTACAACCAAAGGAAGCCTGATCTTGACTTCCTCTCTGAGTTATGTAATGAACCACTTCAATGCCAATTGTGACGACCCGGCTCGTCGTCACATGAGTTACCGCTGGGTTTCCCACATTTTCTGCTTCCTTATGTTTCATTATAGGAGTCTTGGGTGAATGAGTTGAATTGGATTGGTTTTAGATGGAAATGAGACACTTATTAGTCTCTTTAAGGAAAGCTTATTTTGGAAAAGTCAACCAGATATTGACTTATGAGTTAGAGGGCTCGGATGTGATTTTCGGTGATTCGGTTAGCTTTGGGGGGATGATTTGTGACTTAGTAGCATGATCAAAATTGATTTTGGAGGTCCAGTGTAGAATTAAGCTTGAATTGGCGAAGTTAGTATTTGGACGAATTCCGGTTGATAGGTGAGATTTTGATCCGAGGGTCAGAATGGAATTCTGAGAGTTGCTGTAGCGTCATTGGGTTATTTTGGATGTGTGTCCAAAATTTCAAGTCATTCAGAGGTGTTTTGGTCGGGTTTTTGATCAAATGCGTAATTCGGAAGTTTTAGAAGAGCTTAGGCTTGAATTCGATGTAATTTGATAGTTTTGGTGTTGTTTGTAATGTTTTGACGATTGGAGCAAGTTTGAATGATGTTTTATGATGCGTTGGAACTTTTGGTTGAGGTCTCGGGGGCCTCGGGGTGATTTCGGATAGCCATCGGGATGGATTTTGGAGTTATGAAATTGCTGGTTTGCTGATATCTAGTATTTCTGCATCTGCGGAAAAGGGGCCGTAGAAGCGGTTCCGCAGATGCAAGGGTTTGGTCGCAGGTACGAGTGTGGGTTATGTGGAGGAATTCTACAAAAGCGGAGGGGTTCCCCAGGAGCGGTCTCCGCAAATGCGATTGCTGACCGCAGAAGCGGTCCGTGTTGGTAAAGGGTATGCCGCAGAAGCGATAGGTTGTGCACAGATGCGGTCACCGCAGAAGGGGGATTGGATCGCAAAAGCGGTCCTGGGTGTATTAATGAGTTCCGCAGAAGCGGATGGAAAACCACAGAAGCAGTAGTCGCATATGCGGAAAGGTAATCGCAGATGCGAAAAAGACTGTTCAGAGAAAAGTTTTAAAGCTCATTTTTGTTCCGCGAGCTTAAGTTCATTTCCTCCATTTTTGATCGACCTTGAGAGCTTTTGGGCAGAAATTGAAGGGGATTTCAACTAGGTGTGATTGGAGGTAAGTTCCTTGACCTCAATACATGATTTAATGGTAGAATTAACATAGAAATTTCTGGAAATTCATCAAAGAGGGTAAAGCTAGGGCTTGGAAGTTTGGTATTTCAAAGTGGGATTTGAAGGGCCATTTGGGATCGGATTTGGGAGTTTTTGGTATGTATAGATTCGTGGCGAGATGAGGAATCTGATGATGTTAATTTTTGGATTTTTCGATAAGTGGGCCCGGGGCTCGAGTTTTGCAAATTTTGTGAATTTTGATATTTTTTGAGTTTTTTCGATTGGGTTATGTTCCCTTAGCCTATTGTAACGTATTCGTTGTGGTTTTGACCATATTCGATGCGGGAGGAGGTCGATTTGCGAGGCAAGGGCATAACGAGCTACGATTTTGGCCGGCTTGAGGTGAGTAATGATAGTAAATGATATCTTGAGGGTTTGAAACCTTGGATTTGCACAACGTAGTGCTATATTGAGGTGAAACACGCGCTTAATGGCGAGCGCGGGGTTGTTTACTACTGAGGATTGTGACTTGGTCTGTCCCGTTTGATATTTTACCGCGTATTTGACTAAGTTGATTTGTTTATCATCGTGATTTGGGCTTATTACCATGTTTTGGGCTTAATGCCGATTATTTAAATCCTTCATGGATTGTTATCACTATTTCCTCACAATTTTGACACGTTATTTGAACTCAGTCCTAATAATTATACTGTTTTGCAAAACTCAGCCGCTTTAATTAAATTTTGAGACTTTAATGATATTTCACTGTTATTTGGGCTGAGAACTATTGTTTTATTGATGCCCGAGGGGCTTATGATGTTTCTGGACTGAGTGAGGCTTTCAGGCCTTGAGCGTGATATGAGGAGGGTTTCAGGCCTCGAGTGTATTATGAGGAGGGTTTCAGGCCTCGAGTGTATTGTGAGGAGGCTTTCAGGCCTCGAGTGTATTGTGAGGAGGCTTTCAAGCCTCGAGTGTGATGTGAGAAGGCTCTCAGGACTTATGTTGATATAGCGCTTGGGCCGTAAGGGGCCCCTCCAGAGTCTGCACACCCACAGTGAGCGCATGTACCCATGTGATATGATAATGAGCCTGAGGGGCTAATACTGTTCTGAGCGATTGATACTAGGCCCGAGGGGCAGATTCCTACTCACTATTTACTTGTTGTTTTACCTTATTTACTGGATTTTAAAAGGAGATTTCACTTGAATCTGTACTGTTCTACTGTTTTACTGCTTTTACTGCCTGATATAGAATTGCTTTGTGCAGTTATGTGATTTCTTATCTTCGGTTATTATTTGTTATTATTACTAACTGGGTCGGAGTACTCACATTACTCCCTACACCATGCGCGCAGATTCAGGATTAGCGGAGTCTGCACCTGAGTAGTGATATCCTTCCCAGATCATGCAGCGATATCGGAGCTTCGAGGTAGGTGTTGACATCCGCAGCCCCTTGACTCCCCTATTTTATGCTATTTCAGTTATTCCAGTCTTCTGTATCAGATATTTTATTTTGTAGACTTATAGATACTCTGTAGTAGCTCATGACTTGTGACACCCCGATTTGGGCTGTGTCGGGATGGTTTTTCCTCGTTATTATTGCTATTTCCACACTCTTCGCTATATTTTGCATGTGTTAGAACTATTAATGTTAATTAAATGCTTTAAAGGAGGTGTTGCGTTATTCTGGCTGGCCTTGTCTTCACGAGAGGCGCCATCACGACCTGGTTTTTGAATTGGGTCGTGACAAGTTGGTATCAGAGCCTAGGTTACTAGGTCTCGCGAGTCATGAGCTGGTTTAGTAAAGTCTTGCGGATCAGTACAGAGACATCTGTACTTATCCTCGGGAGCCTGCAGAACCTTTAGGAAAACTTTACATTCTTGAAATTCTATCGTGCGAACTTGTTTATCCGAGTACTAAACTTTCCTTGTTTTATTGTCTCACAGATGGCGAGGACACGAGCTACCGGACGTGACGGTCGACCACCAGTACCACCCACTGAGGCCACCAGAGGCCGTGGATGTGGTCGTGGTCGTGGCAGAGGTAAAGCAACAGGGGCAACACCTGTGGATCCTCTAGTTGCCCCAGCTTAGGACCAAGCTCCAGCAACACCAGTTCAGGTACCAACTGTGCCCATTGTGATTCCGGGCCTTCATGAGACATTGGCTTAGATCTTGATAGTTTGCACGGGCCTGGCTCAGGTGGTTTCAGCCACCACAGCAGCAACAACTACTTCACAGGCCGGGGGAGACAATTAGACCCCTGCTGCTCACACACCTGAGCAGGTAGTGCAGGGATTACAGACTCCAGAGGCAGCCCCGACTCAGCCAGTTGTAATAGTATAAGAGTTCAGGGTTCCAGTTATGCCCGAGGATGAGCAGCGTCGCCTCGAGAGGTTTGGTAGACTCCAGCCTCCGACATTTAGTGTAGCTGAGGGCGAGGATGCCCAGGGTTTTCTTGATAGGTGTCAGTGTATGCTCCGTATAACGGGGATCCTTGAGTCCAGTGGTGTGGCTCTTACTACTTTTCAGTTCACTGGGGTTGCCTTCACTTAGTGGGAGGCGTAAGAGAGGCATAGGCCGGCTGGTGCAGCGCCTTTCACTTGGCAGGAGTTCTCCACTCTCTTTTTGGAGAAGTATGTACCACGGTCCCGCAGAGAGGAGCTGCGCAGGTAGTTTGAGTGGCTAAGATAGGGAGATATGACTGTGTCTTAGTACGAGATGAGGTTTTTAGGGTTGGCTTGTCATGCCGTCTGGATGGTTCCATCGGATCGTGAGCGGATCAGGAGATTTGTGGATGGCATTAACTACCACCTCCGTGTTCTTATGACTAGAGAGAGAGTACTGGGTGCTTCATTCGAGGAGGTAGTTGATATAGCTCGAGAGATTGAGGCGGTTCGCCGTCAGGATTGAGAGAAGAGGGAGGCCAAGAGGCCTCGAGGTTCTGGAAGTTACAGTGACGCTCCTTCGAGGGGCCAGTTTCAGCAGGGTAGGGGTCGTTCTTTTAGGCCCGCTCAGTCGACCTGTTCCGAGTATCGTGGAGCATCTTCAGGTCGTGGTTATCAAGGTTCTTAGCAGAGTCAGCCATCTCTTAACGCTTTCCCAGCACAAAGTTCATCTCGTGCTCTGTCTGCCCAGGGTTCTTCTAGGCCGAGTGCGTCAGCCAGTCACTCCAGCGCGAGGGGTTCCCTTCAGCCCCATTCTCCAGTACTCGGGAGTTGTTATAAGTGCGGAGAGTTTGAGGAAATATGGAGGCAGTGTCCTCGTCGTGCTGCTAGCTCATCTCAGCAGGGGGGTCAGCCCTCGTCTTCTGGTCTAGTTTATTCAGCACCCGCCCCGCCAGCTAGGGGTGAGGGTCAGGTAGCCAGGGGTTGACCTAGAGGTGCAGGTCGATCAGGTGGTGGTCAGGCTTGTTTTTATGCTTTTCAGGGCAGGACATATGCTATTGCTTCAGATGTCGTCATTACAGGTATTATTTCAGTCTGCCAAGGGGATGCCTCAGTCTTATTTGATCCCGGTTCCACCTATTCTTATGTGTCCTCATATTTTGCTCATCATTTGGGTACAACCCGAGGGTGTCTTGCTTTACCTATTCATGTATCTACCCCGGTGGGCGATACTATTATTGTGGACCATGTGTATCGGTCATGTTTGGTGACTATTGGGGGTCTGGAGACCCTAGTTGATCTAATGCTATTGAGCATGGTGGATTTTGATGTTATTTTGGGCATGGACTGGTTATCTTCGTGTCATGCTATTCTGGACTGTCATGCTAAGATAGTCACTCTGGCTATACTGGGTGTACCGAGGATCGAGTGGCGTGGTGTGACTGACTATGTTCCCAGCAGGGTGATTTCATTCTTAAAGGCCCATCGTATGGTTGGGAAGGGTTGCCTTTCATATTTGGCGTTTGTGAAAGATATTGGAGCCGAGACCCCTAGCATTGATTATGTCCCCGTTGTGAGGGAGTTTCCCCAAGTGTTTCCTGCAGACCTGCCGAGCATGTCGCCGGACAGGGATATTGATTTTGGTATTGACCTGGTGCCGGGCACTCAGCCCATTTCCATCCCGCCATATCGCGTGGCACCAGCGGAGTTGAAAGAATTGAAGGATCAACTTCAAGAACTCCTAGATAAGGGGTTCATTTGGCCTAGTGTGTCACCGTGGGGTTCACCGATTCTATTTGTGAAGAAGAAGGATGGCACCATGAGAATGTGCATTGACTACATGCAATTGAATAAAGTAACAGTGAAGAACAAGTATCCCCTGCCTTGCATTGATGATTTATTTGACTAGCTTCAGGGAGCGAGGGTGTTCTCCAAAATTGACCTCTGTTCGATCTATCACCAGTTGAAGATCAGGGATTCAGATAATATGAAGACTGCTTTCAGGACTAGATATGGGCATTATAAGTTTCTTGTCATGTCTTTCGGGCTGACCAACGCCCCAGCAGCATTCATGCATTTGATGAACATTGTATTTTGGCCGTATCTGGATTCATTCGTTATTGTTTTTATTGATGATATTCTAGTGTACTCGCGTAGCCATGAGGAGCACACACAACATTTGCAAGTTGTATTTCAGAGATTGAGGGAGAAGAAGCTTTATGCAAAAGTTATCCAAGTATGAGTTTTGGCTCAACTCAGTAGCCTTCTTGGGGCACGTGGTGTCCAGCGAGGGTATTCAGGTCGACTCGAAGAAGATAGAGGCGGTGCAGAGTTGGCCTAGACCGATCTCAGCCACATAGATTCGTAGTTTCCTTAGGTTGGCAGGTTATTATCGCCGGTTTGTTCAGGGATTTTCCTCTATTGCATTGCCCTTGACCAAGTTGAATCAGAAGGGTGCTCCATTTGTATGGTCGGACGAGTGCGAGGAGAGGTTTCATAAGCTCAAGACAGCTTTAACCACGGCTCTAGTATTGGTTTTTCCCTCAGCCTCAGGTTCTTATACTGTGTATTGTGATGCTTCGAGAGCTGTTATTGGATGTGTATTGATGCAGGAGGGTAGAGTTATTGCTTATGCTTCTCATCAGCTGAAGCCCCATGAGAAGAACTACCCTGTACATGATCTGGAGTTGTCTACTATAGTTCATGCTTTGAAGATTTGGAGGCACTACTTGTATGGTGTATCTTGTGAGGTATTCACCGATCATCGCAGTCTTTCGCATTTGTTAAAGCAAAATGACCTTAATTTGAGGCAGCGGAGGTGGCTAAAGTAGCTTAAGGACTATGATATTACCATTCTGTATCACCCGGGGAAGGCCAATTTAGTGGCCAATGCTTTAAGCCGAAAGGCGGTTAGTATGGGGAGTTTGGCGTATATTCCAGTTGGGGAGAGGCCATTTATAGTTGATGTTCAGGCTTTGGCCAATCAGTTGGTGAGACTAGATATTTTGGAGCCTAGTCGGGTGTTGGCTTGTGTGGTTTC
The DNA here is from genome assembly GCA_026770625.1 of Nicotiana glauca. Taxonomy (NCBI): domain Eukaryota; kingdom Viridiplantae; phylum Streptophyta; class Magnoliopsida; order Solanales; family Solanaceae; genus Nicotiana; species Nicotiana glauca. The sequence goes on along the minus strand of MU698543.1, from coordinate 38,642 downwards.
TCGGTCTTCCTTATATGATCGTATCAGAGAGCGCCAGTATGATGACCCGCATTTGCTTGTCCTTAAGGACAGGGTCCAGCATGATGATGCTAGAGATGTGACCATTGGTGATGATGGTGTGTTACGGATGCAGGGCCGAATTTGCGTGCCCAATGTGGATGGGCTTCGGGAGTTGATGTTGGAGGAGGCCAACAGCTCGCGGTATTCCATTCATCCGGGTGCCGTGAAGATGTATCAGGATTTGAGGCAGCACTATTGGTGGAGGAGGATGAATAAGGATATCATAGGGTTTGTGGCTCGGTGTCTCAACTGTTAGCAGGTAAAATATGAGCATCAGAGGCCGGGTGGTGTACTTCAGCGGATGATTATTCCAGAGTGGAAGTGGGAGAGGATTACTATGGATTTTTTGAGTGGTCTCCCTCGTACTTTGAAGAAGTTCAATTCTATTTGGGTGATTGTGGACCGGCTGACCAAGTCCACGCACTTCATTCCGGTATGTACTACCTATTCTTCGGAGCAGCTGGCAGGGATCTTTATCCGGGAGATTGTTCGATTGCATGGTGTTCCAGTGTCTATTATCTCAAATAGAGGTACTCAGTTTACTTCTCAGTTCTGGAGGACATTTCAGCGAGAGTTGGATACGCAGGTAGAGTTGAGCACAATATTTCATCCTCAGACGGACGGGCAGTCCGAGCGCATTATTCAGATATTGGAGGACATATTGCGTGCCTGTGTTATTGATTTTGGAGGTTCTTGGGATGAGTTTTTGCCGCTTGTAGAGTTTGCCAACAACAACAATTATCAGTCGAACATTCAAATAGCTCCGTATGAGGCATTGTATGGGAGGCAGTGTAGATCTCCGGTTGGATGGTTCGAGCCCGACGAGGCTAGACTATTGGGGATAGAGTTGGTTCAGGATGCCTTAGAGAAGGTGAAGTTGATTTAGGAGAGGCTCCGTACAACACAGTCGCGTCAGAAGAGTTATGCGGACCGGAAGGTTTGGGATGTGTATTATATGGTTGGTGAGAAGGTCTTGCTGAAGGTTTCGCCCATGAATGGTGTTATGCGATTTGGGAAGAAAGGGAAGTTGAGTTCGCGGTTTATTGGACCTTTTGAGGTACTTAGGAGGATTGGGAAGGTGGATTATGAGCTTGCCTTGCCATCCAGCTTGTCAGTCGTGCATCCGGTATTTCATGTATCTATGCTCCGGAAGTATGTTGGGGACCCCTCTCATGTATTGGATTTTAGCACTGTTTAGTTGGATGATGATTTGACCTATGATGTGGAGCCAGTGACTATTTTGGGTCATCAGGTTCGACAGTTGAGATCAAAGGGTATAGCTTTGGTGAAGGTGCAGTGGAGAGGTCAGCCCATGGAGGAGGCTACTTGGGAGACCGAGCGGGAGTTGCGGAGCAGATATCCTCACCTGTTTGAGGCTCCAGGTATGTTTCTTGACCCGCTCGAGGACGAGCATTTATTTTAGTTGGGGAGGATGTGACGACCCGGCCCGTCGTCACGTGAGTTACCGCCCCGTTTCCCCCATTTTCTGCTTCCTTATGTTTCATTATAGAAGTCTTGGGTGAATGAGTTGAATTGGATTGGTTTTAGATGAAATGAGACACTTAGTATCTTTAAGGAAAGCTTGTTTTGGAAAAGTAAACCGGATGTTGACATGAGTTAGAGGGCTCGGATGTGATTTTCGGTGGTTCGGTTAGCTTCGGAGGATGATTTGTGACTTAGGAGCGTGATCAGAATTGATTATGGAGGTCCGGTGTAGAATTATGATTGAATTGGCAAAGTTAGTATTTGGGAGAATTTTGGTTGATAGGTGAGATTTTGATCCGAGGTTTGGAATGGAATTTTGAGAGTTACTGGAGCGTCATTGGGTGATTTTGGATGTGTCTGCAAAATTTTAGGTCATTCGGAGGTGTTTTGGTCGGGTATTTGATCAAATGCGTAATTCAGAAGTTTTAGAAGAGCTTAGGCATGAATTCGATGTAATTTGATAGTTTTGGTATTGTTTGTGGTGTTTTGACGATTGGAGCAAGTTTGAATAATGTTTTAGGATGGTTTGGCACTTTTGGTTGAGGTCCCGGGGGCCTTGGGGTGATTTCGGATAGCCATCGGGATGGATTTTGGAGTTGTGAAATTGCTGGTTTGCTGATATCTAGTATTTTCGCATCTGCAGAAAAAGGGCCGCAGAAGCCGTTTCGCAGATGCGAGGGTTTGATTGCAGGTGCGAGTGTGGGCTATGTGGAGGAATTCCGCAGAAGCGGAGGGGTTCTGCAGGAGTGGTCTCCGCAAATGTTGTTGCTGACCGCAGAAGCGGTCCGTGTTAGTGAAGGATGTGCCGTAGAAGCGATAGGTTGTGCACAGATGTGGTCACCGCAGAAGCGAGATTGGACCGCAGAAGCGGTCCTGGGTGTATTAGTGAGTTCCGCAGAAACAGATGGAAAACCGCAGAAGCGGTAGTTGCATATGCGGAAAGGTAACCGCAGATGCGAAAAAGACTGTTCAGAGAAGGGGTTTAAAGCTCATTTTTGTTCCGCGAGCTTAAGTTTATTTCCTCCATTTTTGATCGACCTTGAGAGCTTTTGGGCAGAAATTGAAGGGGATTTCGACTAGGTGTGATTGGAGGTGAGTTCCTTGACCTTAATACATGATTTAATGTTAGGCTTAACATAGAAATTTGTGGAAATTCATCAAAGAGGGTAAAGCAAGGGTTTGGAAGTTTGGTAATTCAAAGTGGGATTTGAAGGGTCATTTGGGCTCGGATTTGGGAGTTTTTGGTATATATAGACTTGTGGCGAGATGAGGAATCCGATGATGTTAATTTTCTAATTTTTTGAAAAGTGGGACCGGGGCTCGGGTTTTGCAAATTTCGTGAATTTCGATATTTTTTGAGTCTTTTCGATTGGGTTATGTTCCCTTAGCCTATTATAATGTATTTATTGTGGTTTTGACCATATTCGATGCGTGAGGAGGTCGATATGCGAGGCAAGGTCATATAGAGCTAGGATTTTGGCCGGCTTGAGGTGAGTAATGATAGTAAATGATATCCTGAGGGTTTGAAACCCTGGATTTGCACAACGTAATGCTATATTGAGGTGAAACACGCGCTTAATGGCAAGCGCGGGATTGTTTACTGCTGGGAATTTTGACTTGGTCCGTCCCGTTTGATATTTTACCGCGTATTTGACTAAGTTGATTTGTTTATCATCGTGATTTGGGCTTATTGCCATGTTTTGGGCTTAATGCCGATTATTTAAATCCTTAGGGGATTGTTATCACTATTTCCTCACAATTTTGACACGTTATTTGAACTCAGTCGTAATAATTATACTATTTTGCAAACTTAGCCGCTTTAATTTAATTTTGAGACTTTAATGATATTTCACTGTTGTTTGGGATAAGAACTATTATTGTATTGATGCCCGATGGTCTTATGATATTTTTGGACTGAGTGAGGCTTTCAGTCCTTGAGCGTGATGTGAGAAGGCTTTCAAGCCTCGAGTGCATTGTGAGGAGGCTTTCAGGCCTCGAGTGTATTGTGATGAGGCTTTCAGGCCTCGAGTGTATTGTGAGGAGGCTTTCATGCCTCGAGTGTAATGTGAGAAGGCTTTCAGGCCTTATGTTGATATAGCGCTTGGGCCGTAAGGGGCCCTTCCAGAGTCTGCACACCCACAGTGAGCCCGAGTACCCATGTGATATGATACAGAGTCCGAGGGGCTGATACTGTTCCGAGTGACTGATGCTGAGCCCGAGGGGCTAATACTGTTCTGAGCGATTGATACTGGGCCCAAGGGGCAGATTCCTACGCACTATTTACTTGTTGTTTTACCTGATTTACCGGATTTTAAAAGGAGATTTCACTTGAATCTGTATTATTCTATTGTTTTACTGCTTTTACTGCCTGATATAGAATTGCTTTGTGCAGTTATGTGATTTCTTATCTTCGGTTATTATTTATTATTATTACTCACTGGGTTAGAGTAGTCACATTACTCCCTGCATCATGCGTGCAGATTCAGGATTAGCGGAGTCCGCACCTGAGCACTGACATCCTTCCCAGATCAGGCAGCGAGATCGGAGCTTCGAGGTAGCTGTTGACGTCCGCAGCCCCTTGACTCCCCTATTTTATGCTATTTCAGTTATTCCAGACTTCTGTATCAGATATTCTATTTTGTAGACTTATAGATACTCTGTAGTAGCTCATGAGTTATGACACCCCGGTTTGGGTTTTGTCGGGATGGTTTTCCCTCGTTATTATTGCTATTTACTCACTCTTTGCTATATTTCGCATGTGTTAGAACTATTAATGTTAATTAAATGCTTTAAAGGAGGTGTTGCATTGTTCTGACTGGCCTTGTCTTCACGAGAGGCGCCATCACGACCGGGTTTGGGAATTGGGTCGTGACATCAATATTTCAAAGCCTTTCTCATAATTGGGTGTGTCAAAGTTCCCTAAGGACCTCGAGGGATCCCAGGCAATGCTCACACCCAGATTTGCATAACAAAACAGAATGAGTGCAGTGTGGAAGGGCCAGTCCTTATGCGTCCAAGTTTAGAGGGAGCTCAAGGGTCCCAAGGCAAGGCTCACACAAGAGAGGCAGAACCTAGATTCTAAGAGTATAGTGGAAGTGCAGAACACATGTTGAAAGAGATTTATTTTAAAAAAAAAAACTAGACAGATAGTCCATTTTGAAAGCAATTAGTGACAGAGGTGATTGAAATCAACTTGTAATCGTAAAACTCCAAACTACACAGAATCAGTAGTCATACAAAAGGGTCAAGGGATTTTGGGAATACATTGTCTGTAAGCACATGAACCCATCAGGGGTCTGGTTTGGTCATGCACAACAATAGCTGATGCTGGCATGAACACAAACCAACCAAAGGAACACAAACACAGAGAGTGGATATGGGGGGTTGGGCTTCATAAGACAGCAAGTACACAACAAGTGACTGACAGGGTATGCTTCAAAACACACATAGGGGAAGCATTAATCTAAGGGGAAGGGAACATGTTACAACATGTTAGTAAATGTAACTTGACTGCATAACCATAAACAGGAGTAGACAAGAATAAGGAAAATTGAAACAATTAAGAAACATGTTGTTGTTGTGGCTTAAAAAATTAACTAGAACATACCAATAGAGAAGCAAAGTGCAGAAAGGAAGAGTAAGAAGGATTCCACAGTCTATCCTTGGCTTTCAGACGGCTAAATAAAGCAGTAGCACAAGTAGTAGTAAAGAAAGAGAGAGTTTTTGAGTGTAAGTATGTGTTCTGAACTCAGATTGTCTGCGTGTTTGAAAGAAGAGAGGGTAGGGTATTTATAGTTTTTTAAAACGAGTGAAGAATAAGGTAACCAGTAAAGTTTCAACTCAAACATGGAAATAACCACAATCAGAATCAATTAACACAAGTACTCCCCTTTAATTAAGGGATTACTGCTCAAACAGATACTAACAGGGTTAATTAAGGAAAGAAATCAGTTTGAGATAGATTGATTATTGCCATATAAGGGAGCAGTAAAAGTATGAAGTAAATAATTGAGTCTAAGTACAAATAAGCTTAGTTTTTGGAAAGGATTCAGCAAGGTAAAACATCAAAGTAATTAAAGGAGGGAAATCAATTAACTTTAACAAATGAGTAAAAATTAAGGTTTATGAGGGAACCCTTTGCAATTAGTCGTAAGATTGAGGAAATCAAGATCAATTAAGAAAGAAACATGGTTCTACACCTTGCCATATAAATAGAGCGAACAGAAATATCAGACATGCAAGGCCAAACGTGTTGGCAAAAGAAACAACTGGATGCATACAAACATGCAGTAGCAACAAGAGTAAGCTAGGGCTCAGTAGTCAACAAAGTCAAATAATCAGGGCTCACACGTAGAACCAAAGTGAAGAAACCAGTCCAACAGGTAAAGAGAGTCAGAAACAAGTAAAGATCTCACAGTAGCAAGTGAGGAATACCTTTTAAGAAATTAGGGTTTCGGCAATAGTTGAGTTTAAAAGATGGTAATAACTCTGAATCAAATAAGTCAAACAAGGACAAAGAACTTAATCAAACAAGTATACACTCAAACAAACAAGGACAGTTTCAGAAACCAGATAAGACAAAAAAAAACCTAGGATTTTCAACATGCTGAATGAAGTAGAAGGAAAGCATAACCAAGTCGTTTGAACATAGCAAAATCATAAACAACATAAAAATTAGAGAAGAGATCTTTTAAAAATTTTTAAGAGAAAACCCTAATAGTTAAAAAATGAAGAGTCATTTTGAAAGAAAATCGAAGAACCTTCGAGAAAATACTTAAGAAGTTCGTGATAAGCACAGATCTAAGATAGATATGAAAGAAATCAAAAGACCTTAAAGCTAGGGTTTTAGAGAACCCTGAAAAAGTGAGAAAGACTTTGAAAGTTACCGATCTAGCTAGAAAAATCGTGGATCTGACTCGAACGGTCAAAGGTAGCCGGAAAAAGACCAGAGATAGCGGTTGAGCAAGGACTGGACCAGGTCTCTTTGAGATCTAGCCATGAAATCACGGAAACAAACACCCAGGAGCCATAGGAGACCGATACATCTCTCAAGCGGCCATGGGAATCCATGGATTAGGCATGGATTGCAAGGAATTAAGGTGAAATGGGTGGCGGCGGCTAGGGTTATGTGAGGCTGCAGAGAGAATTGAGAGGAGAGGGATTCAAGGGCGGCGGGTGGTGAGAAATGAGGTAGGTTAAGGGGTCATTTGGGTTTAATTATGGAAAGGTGAATGGTGGCCGTTGATCACTAATCAACGGCCTATATTAAAAGGGTAGGTGGGGGATCTGAGTTTGGGTTGGTTTTAAAAGGGTTAGGGTCGGGTAAAAAATTAAAATTGGGCTGGGGAATTGGGGCTTGATTTGGGGTTAAATTGGAAGCCAAATGTGGCGACGAGTTAAATAGCCATTTCCCTTTTTATTTTATTAAAAATATCAAATAGTGTTTGAAAATTAATTGAAAATACCAAAATGATTTATAACACATAAATATCAATTTAAAAATATAAGAATTGATTTTATGAACATAAAACACAATTAGACCTTAAAATGGCTAATATTGCAATTAGCTTTAAAATTACTAAATAAAATTGTAAAAATATGTAAAAATTACCTTAGCCATAGTTTGGTATAAATATGAAAATACAATAGACGAATTACCAAAAATAATAATTTTGGAAATAATTATTGGGATTTTATTGATGAAAAAGGGAAACAAATAAGTTTAAAACCTTAAAAATTATGGGAAGAATAATAAAATGCTTGGACATACTTATATATATGCATATATATGCTATTTTGAAAGTATTTTGCATATTGAAAATATATAGAAAAAAATTGGGTGTCAACAATTCCTCCCCTTTAGGGGAGTACTAAGATTTAGCACTACGACGATCTACCTGTAGATGTTATTACCTCTTTATCTTTGGCGTCTTCTCACATCATCGATGACCCTTACTCACCTTGCGGTAATCCTTTTGTACCAAGGATAACAACTTTCCTTACTAGCATGGGTGACACTTAGTATAACTGGCATATATAGTCCCTTAAGCTTAACTTTACTCACTTGCTTGCTTTAGGGAAACGTCTTCCTGAATTACCTTTCTCTAAATTCCTCATGAATGTTGTTTTGTTGTACATTCTATTATTGCTGGAACACAATCTGAAATTCTCATGATGTTGACCGTTACTCAGTCCCTAATTCATGTTTAGTTTATCTTGTTCACCTATACTGATTTCCATTACTCTAGGGTCTAATCTTTTCGTCTGGTAATCACATTAGCGTCACAAACTTATTTCTCGAAATGAGGATACAACTTTATGGCCTATACTCTCTTATTGTCTCAAGGCCTGTCACCTCTCCTCTCTTCTTTCACTTGATTATAGACTCTGCAATACTATCATTTTTTTTATCTACCGTTGTCATTTATGTATCACATCTTACTCATAATGCCTCATTATCTCTCTTCTTATTTCCCTGCTAACATTTATGTCTATCACTTTATTCTAAAAACTTTAACACGTCATTCTTTTGCTTTTAGCTCCCATTTACTCCACCCAGTGGCTCTTCAGGTTGCTTAACGTTCTCGCTCTACTGGGGACGTGAGCCACACAAATTTAATATTCATCCCTTCCAGGCTTTCAGTGCTTATCTTCTGAATTTTTTTGATCATGCTAGTATTCACATCTAATTGTAATATTCTAGAGTGCATCATCTGGGTGTCTCACAAGGAGATCAATTAACATCTTTGTAATATCCTTCGGAAATGTCAACTAACACAAACAATCCATTCTTCATTTTGAGTTACTCTAACCCCAACCGGATCCTGATATCCGTCCTTCTCTTATACTACTTCTGTTAACTTCTATAGGACATAAATGAGATGGGTGTGGCCAATTGTACATACCTCTGTTATTGTTGTCGGTGACTCAAAAGGCTTATATTCTTCTGCCTGAATTATAAATATTGACAGTCTTCATTAATTGGGCGCCTGGTACCCTTCTTCATCTTGCTTCATTTACTTGTTGAAACTTGTATCTATCTTCTGAATCTCTCATCGCCTTTCACCATAGGTGTGGATAGATAATCTTCCTTAAGACTCCTTATCAAGAGGCTTACATGTCTTAGTATACACATGATCGACTGAAGACCTTACATTTACTTATCATAAGCATGATACAAAAATAGAGTTCCTCTGACTCAACTCTTCCACAGCCGCATTCAATCCCTTACCAATCATCTTTCTAGATGTAGGCATCATCGTATTATGAATAAGATAGAGTTAAGGAAATTGAATTCTTACAACTGAGCTCTACGACATGATCTAGAGTAAGAAGAAAGAGTGACAATCCTAAATGCCTTGTGGCCTCAGGCGTATAAGGGTGGTGCACCACACAACCATAAACAAGATTCTACTAGACACGACTTATAGACTCCCTGGAGCAAAACTGCTCTGATACCAATTTTGTCACGACCCAAACTGTTAGGCCATAATAGGCACCTGGTACCTTACTCAATAGAGTACCTATGTAACGTATCTTTTGTGTCATACTATCATAAGTAAATGAGCCAGAGAGGCTATCGTGATATAAGTATAATAAAACATGGGGGAATACTCGACATTAGACAATCCAACTTGTAATCCAAACTTATACATATGACGTACGGGCCAATAAGGCCGACATGATCCTTTATATACTCAAAACATAGGCCGATAAGTCTATACAAGAATCCGTATACATGACATCTATCTACAAGACTCTAAGAATACATAATATCAAAAAGCCAGGGACAGAGCCCCATCATACCAATCAATGCATGTACCAATTATACTGACCAAATAAGCAACTCCGAAGCAAATGGAGCACACCAACATCTTCTATTGAGATGATAGATTACTTAGAGGACTCTTGACCTGTCTATCGGGACTTGCGCGCATAAAATACAGCATCCCCAGGCAAAAAAGACGTCAATACAAATAATGTATCGAGTATGTAAGGAATGAAAATTAGTAAACAATAGAAATGAGAGAAACATGGAGTAAAAGATTCGACATGTGTGTCTGAATAGCTCATTGAGTCCTTTAATACTTAAAATGTCATGCATATGCGTATAAATGCCATATCATGCATGTGTATATGCATTCATAACATCATCAAGCCTCTGAGGGCATCCCATCATATCATCTCGGCCACTGTGGGCAAATCATCAACATATACCAGCTGATCAGGTGGTGGTGCATATATAACATCGTAACCTTTTCCCATATCCCATATACTTATATTATACATATATACACGTATATAATGCCATCTGGTCATGGGTCAATGTAAATGAATGCAATGCATGAGAAGTACGTCAATAAAATATTTCGGAGTGTCATAAGACCATTATGCCTTTGATTAATATCACAAAATAAACTTTATCAACTTACATATTTTCTAAGACCCATGAACATGTGATATAATATGACACATGGAGAATCAATAACATAAGCATCTCTAATATTTCTATCAATAGAATCATGTATGGAAATTGTAAATTTGCTCGTTTCGTTTGTGTCGTATGGATTATGCCAAAAGAAATAAGGAATAGCCTAAACATACCTGAGCCGATTTTCTTGACAATCTCTCTAACACACGTCAATGGCGACAACACGTAGCAGTGGATCGGAGTAGAGAAAATTCGCATGATATTCTTGAGAAAGAATGTACTGTACTTTCTTAGAATTGCATCTCACGCATAATCAGATCTTTTATGAAGTTTGCTGAAGTTCACCCGTCATTTAGCGAATATGACGATCTTCAATCTTGAGATTTTAAAGAAGTCTTTTGTTGTGCCAAATCCCCAATGTTGCTGGTCAATAATTAAAGTGGCAAGAATGCCATAACGTTCTTCATATTTCTCCAAGTTATATTATTATTATTTAAGAGACCAAGCAATGGATTTAACCAAGAATTCCATACGCTTAATCAAGGCATATTTTGCCTTATGACTCATCACACATTTTGGTTACACTTTGGCTTAGCTTGATGCCATGTTGCATCCCCAAAAAGAGATCTTTATCCACTTCATAATTATCCCCGTAATTAATGAATTATCTTCATAATTAAGAATTATCTCAAATAACTTAAAATTTTACTCACCTTTAACACATCTTATACACCTTATTATCATGGTCATGTGGTACCTTGTATGGTTCTAGTGCATAAATACCGGGTATTATATCTCGGACTGTATTTTATCCCAAAATGTCAAACTTTGACGAAATTCATTTTCTTCGATTTGCTTATCCCCTCACCTTCACAAATTTACTTACCATTTATTTGAAATAATAAAATGCTTATAATTTTAAAATAATCTCATTCCCGAACTTATGTCGATTAACTAAGGATAAAACTTTAACATACAAAAATACGGGATGTAACATCTTATTTTCGCTTCCATCAATTTACTTATGCCATACTTTCACGTATGAAAATATGGGGTGTAAAATTTACACCTACACAACCTTTTTTTGATCCTATATGCCCAATGGCCAGACAAAATAGACTACCTTTTCCAGAAAGAACCACTCTTACAACTAAAATCTTTGAAATATTACATGTTGATTTGTGGGGACCATATCACATTGCAACTCATGACAAACACAAGTATTTCATCACCTTTGTAGATAATTATAGCAGGTGTACATGGACACACCTGTTGAGCTGTAAAAGCCATGCTCTACAAACCATAAAAGCTTTCTTTGCTATGGTGAAAACTTAGTTTATCACCTCTGTCAAAACTATAAGAACAGACAATGGGACTGAGTTCATCAATTTAGAAACTACCTCTTTCTTTCAATCTAAGGGAGTTACTCACCAATGAACCTGTCCATACACATCCCAATAAAATATGGTAATAGAGAGAAAACATAAGTATTTGCTAGAAACAGCAAGAGCATTGTTGTATCAATCGAAACTATCTTTGCAGTATTGGGGAGAGTGCATTCTTACCTCCACTTACATAATAAACAAATCACCTTCTTCTCCTCTCAAAGGCAAATGTCCTCTTGAACTACTCTATAAGAAAAAACCCTCCTATTCACATCTCAATAGTTTTGGTTGCCTACATTTCCCTACCACACTTAAGACTCATAGGGACAAGTTTGAGGCTATAACTCTGCCTCATGTATTTGTGGGGTACCCCTTGGGACAAAGGGCTACAAGGAATTAAACCTAGTCATAAAGAGGATCCATGTTTCAAGAGATGTAGTGTTCCATGAGTATATCTTTCCTTTCACCTTGCTTTCTAAGTCAAAGAAAGTTTTTCCTTCATTACCTCAAGTCAATACAGACTTAACATCTGATTTCTTTCATCCTAGAGAAACAGTTTCAAACCCATCAAACCACCATCACAATACAGTGTCACTTGAACCTTCACACAGGCAGTTTTTACCACATTCCAGCTCCAATAGGACATTGTTCACAGTGTTCAACCACAGTGAACACTTGTCACCTAACAATGAATACCAAGAATCTCCACCCAATACAAATAGTCCAAGAAGTGCAGGCAAACAAGAACATCATTTAGCCCCCACACAAATTAGACCTTCTAGAATACACAAAATTCCTACATACCTAAAAGACTATAACTACTCTCTTCCTAAGTTACATGACCTACAACATCAATCTTCTCCACAGACTAATTTCTCAAATGACAGTAACTCTTCTCTTTCTTTTGCCACTTATGTACCCAATGCACAATATATCTCTCTTAATGTGTTAAGTTCTGATAGTTAGCAATTGGTAAGAAATATTTCACATGAATGTGAACTAGTTCATTTGAAGAGGCAGTTGTAAGCTCTGCATATCAATCATCCATGAATCAAGAGTTTGAGGCTTTGATTTCTAACAATACATGGAGTCTTGTACCACTGCCAGTTGGTAAGAGTACAATAGGCTGTAAGTGGGTATATAAAATAAAGTACAAGTTTGATGGTAGTGTTGAGAGGTTTAATGCTAGATTAGTGGTAAAGAGATACACACAGAAAGAAGGGATAGATTAATCAGAAATATTCTCACATGTTGTAAAAATGACAACTACCAGAGCACTAATAGGAACTGTTGTAAAGAAGGGTTGGTGGATGTTTCAATTTGATGTAAACAATGCCTTTATTCATGGAGATCTACTTGAAGAAGTATACATGGAGGTGCCTCAGGGCCTAGTAGTAGACAAGCCAAGTTTAGTATGCAAGTTGAATAAGTCTCTATATGGACTCAAGCAAGCCAGCATGCTATGGTATGAAAAATTGACTGCAACTTTATGTTCCAAAGTATACACACACTCACTATGGACTACTTATTATTTCAAAAAAAAGAAGGGACCTTCAGTGGTGTTTGTGGTAGTATATGTAGATGATGTTATTGTAACAGGGACTCACCAGGAAGAGATTGATTCTTTTAAAAGTTTCTTGCATGAAACTTTCAAGATAAAAGACTTAGGAAGGCTACACTACTTCTTAGAAATGAAATTACTCTACAAGGAAGATGGAGTGTTGATATCCCAAAGAAAGTTTACCATGGATCTACTAAAAGAGTTTCAATGTGCTCAATATTCCAGCCTAACATCACCCCTTGATCCTTCTACAAAGCTAAAGGCATATGAGAGTTCATTGTTGATTGACCCTTCCAATTACAAAAAACTGGTAGGGAAGCTGAACTTATTGACAAATACAAGGCTTGATATATCCTACAGTGTCCAGCATCTTAGCCAATACATGCAGTCACCTAGAGAAGCTTATTTGAAAGCTGCATACCATGCTTTGAGATATTTGAAGGGTAATTCAAGCCTGGGGATATTCTTTTCCAACATCAATGACTATGAAATAAGAGCCGTTTATGACTGAGATTGGGCAGCATGCCCTGAGACTAGAAGGTCAGTCAGTGGCTACATTGTGCTTCTTGGAAACAATCCTATTAGTTGGAAATCAAAGAAACAATCTATCATTTCTTTATCTTCAGCTGAAGCAGAGTATAGATCAGCTAGATAAGTTATGGGTGAACTAGTTTGGTTGGTTACACTTCTTGAAGAGTTAACTGTGCCCATGAATCTTCCCATTCCAGTGTTTTGTGACAGTCAAGATGCCTTGCAAATAGCCAAAAATCCAGTGTTTCATGAACACACAAAACATATAGAATTTGACTGCCACTTTGTTAGAAACAAGCTGCAAGAGGGACTAATTTTTTTACATCATGTATCTACAACGACCACTTGCAGACATTTTCACTAAGTCCTTAACTGGAATCAAATGTTTAGACCTACTCAGCAAGTCAGTGCATTCCTCCCTTCCAACTTGGGGGGGGGGGGGGATGGGGTATTGAGATTAGTTATACACTTATCTCTTGTATTTATTCTTTCTACATTTCCTCTTAGTTCTTTTCCAGTTAGTTAGTATTGTTAATAACTGTTAGTTGTTGTCAGTTAGTGATGAGCTATTGCCAGCTGTCAAGTGAGTAAGTAAGAGAGTCACGTGTATATATAGAGTGTTTGTACATTTTTGTAAGGTGGAATATTCATTTACATTTTTCCCAATTATGCTTCTCAGATTTCTTGAAACGTTTTATCTCTTTCTTATCTCTTAGCTAGGGTTCTGCTCTTCCTCTATTGGAGCTCGTATGATCTCAATTTTATCTCTTTCATTTGTGCTTTTGTCATCTGTAAATAGCTAGCAGATCATTCTATATAACATTATTCACTAACAATACAACAATTTTGTATATGTTAAATTAAATGCGATACCATTCTACTGAGGGCCAAAATTGCACCACACACACACAAAGACATATATATATGTCATGACCATATTTCCCCTCTGTTGGGTTTCGTGATGGCACCTACTCTTAAGGACTAGGTAAGCCTAATATTCCTGGAATAACAACAATAATAAATAACATCTAAAATTCTTCTGAAATGAATTCTTTATACAATAAACATATTTCCAAAACCCGATAGTACAAATCATAAGCTCTTCAGAGTTAGCTACCACTTCTAAATACAACTATTTGGAAATGAATAAAAAACATTTGAATGCAAGTAAGAAGGTGACTCTGAAGTCTGCGAACGCAGCAGCAGGTTTTTCCTTGAGTCTCCTCAGCCACGATCCTCACAGCTACTAACGATCAAAACCTGGATCTACACAAAAGAATGTGTAGAAGAGTAGCATGAGCACACCACAGCGGTGCCTAGTAAGTATCAAGACTAACCTCGGTAGAGAAGTGACGATGAACAATCAAGACATCTACTAGTCCAATAAACTGTACAAATAAAAGCATAGGAACAACATAACATGCTGTATATATATAAAGGCTACACTGTACTGCTAACAATACATCAATCTTAAAATGGAAGAAAATAGCAAGTGACAACGGAAACATCGTAATAATGACATAAAAGAGCGATCAGAAACACAAACCCAAATCCCAAAGCACAATACACTAAAGGCAAGTAATAATTCAAAAACTATGACAGTTTTCACATCAGATCTTAGCCAACAACTCCTCGAAGTACCGAACTCAATACCTGAACCCTAGTACTTGGCATCCTGTGCCCTCATCACACCTCATGATCATGCTGACAACTCACTGACTAACTAGAACCACTCTCACATATATGACAAGCAAACGAGGGTGTACATCTATACTTAACAATGCAAGGGAAAAATTTCTTAATTAATAGGAGTATTTAGCTATGTGAATACTTGTGCAAGTGTTCTAACATAGATCATACAAGCTAAAAACGTAAGGAAAAGAACGAATATCATGTAAGGCATTTTCTCATAACTTTCACGAGGTAAAGCTCATACAGGTAAACGTACCATAACACAATGTCAACAACAAGAATGCACATAGAGCATCACAATCAATTGCTAACATAGCCCACCTTGTCTCGCCACGTGTGCAATAATAACATAATAAGTGCCCGCCTTGTTTTACCACACGTGCATTATAATATTCCCACCTTGTCTCACCACATGCGCAACCCACATATAAGCATATATATACCCTACCTTATCACGCCGCATGTGTAATATATCAACAATAACAATAGCACAATAGAAACCTCTTGCAACCCCATAACAACAACCATACGGCAGCAACCTCGTGCACCAACACAACCAGTACAAAAACAACAATAAAAGCAATACAAATTACATCGAGTGAATCCACTCCAGAACTTTAAATCACAAGGAAATGGGAGAACTATTTTAGAAGGAATAACCACAGTAAGGAATGAAAGGCAAAAATGGAACAGTTCAACAAAGGGAAAACTAACATGTAGTAATGATCCCACAATATACAAGTCAATAACAAGGAAATCAACACGATTCCAGTAGACCCACATAAAGGCAAGTCAACAAAGATATAGGTTATCTAAACTCCTTTTAAAGTTGAAAAGTTACGAGGATATTCGACAATTCAATTTAAGGGAAAGGTGATCTTAACTTAACTTAAGACTAGACAGTTATAGGAGGGATGATAATAAATCTCAAATAACACAGACAATTATGAAAGGATAGCATGACAATAGGAGATGCAAAATTCTTTAATTAAATCAAATAGGATGACAATTAGGCAATAAGAGTGAATCATGAAGCAATTAATTCCAATTAAACATGTAGAGGCAAAACTAATAAGCAGGAACTCAGTCATATCAAGAATAACGTCACTCATAGTAAATATAAGAACCTAAGAACCCAAAAAGGACAATTCCCTATAAATAAGTCCGAGTATGCACTCGCCACCTCGCGTACACGAACTACAATCAACACAGTGTCACACCTCCTTTTTACCTACACCCCCGAAAGGGGTATTAAGGGAGTTTTTTCAATTAAAGGACAATCAAAATGTGATTTATTATTTAAGAGATTCAGAGTCGCCACTTGAGAGATTTATGGTGTTCCAAGTCACCGGTTTCAATCCCAAATCGAAGAAAGAGTTGACTCTGTATTACAGTCCGCGAACCAAAAATCCGAGTAAGGAATTCTGTTAACCTGGGAGAAGGTGTAGGCATTCTCGGATTCCGTGGTTCTAGCACGGTCGCTCAACTGTTATAATTGACTTTCTTATCTGATTTTAAAATACTTTTAAACCTATGTGCATTTTTTAAAACTATAAACCGCTTTTAATTATTTTAAGAAAGATTTCAATGTCATCTAAAACACGTCTTTGGACCACGCCACATGAAATGCACCCGTAGTCCGAGACACATTTTGTTTAATGGTGTTAAGATTTAGATTTGGGTTACATAAATGCACACCCGAGTTTAGGAAGGTAAGTTATAAAAATAACGCGCCTAAAGTAACTACGCATTTTCACTTTTGCGAGGGCCATGGAGTGTTTGCTAAATGGCACGCCTCAGATTCTAAGGATTAAATGAAACTTAATTAAAACGAGGCTATGCAATT
Source organism: Nicotiana glauca (assembly GCA_026770625.1). Lineage (NCBI taxonomy): Eukaryota > Viridiplantae > Streptophyta > Magnoliopsida > Solanales > Solanaceae > Nicotiana > Nicotiana glauca. The sequence goes on along the minus strand of MU698543.1, from coordinate 21,651 downwards.
GTCAATTTTGTTGGGCATGGCGTGCCTCGATACTAAATTTAAAAAAAGCTGATCAAATTAGGCTTCGGAGAGCCATAACTATTTTGTGCCTTCTATTGTAGCTCCTCTCAATCTATTTACTGAGATTAATTAAACGGACATTCTCAATCAAACTTCAAATGACCAAGTACAACAGTGTGTAGTAGCGAAGCATTGGGCCAATCGTTAAGGGTCCTGGGCACAAATTGAGCCCAAACATGACCCAGGGAAACGAGCATTAGATTTACGCCTTAAAGAGACTATAATTCGAATCCTTGGTGGCCCAAACTTGTTTCAATTTAGAAATTGGTTTCCATACTTATGTAAATTAAAACGCCAATCAGCAGATACCACGAGGAACCTGGAATTGGCTCAGCAATTTGAAACTCTTGATTCTATAAAAAAATCCAAACACCATCTGCATATACTCAAATTTCTGATTTTTAGTTATTCTAGCAATAGGTGACAATATAAATGCTTTGACCATAGGTTTCTGAATCATATGTTTATTTGATCATCATGTTCACCGTCCATTAGAAATCAATCTAAACTTCAATTCCAAATGACCAATTCGTTTAAATCAGAATCTGAACAAGATTGATACAAACATACAAATCCATACCATAAGGCAGACAATTTTGGGGCCAAGACACACAATCAAAGAGCCTTTAGATAGCGGACTATACATTAGGATTTTACCCTTAACCTGTATCTGTTTCTATATGAGATCACCAGCAAATATGGATACTTATTTCGGCCAAAATACATGCAATTTAACTGAGTCCTTTATCACATCATCTTAACATATCCATGACAATGTATAACGAGAAGGTTTTTGAACTAACTAGACTAGAAATAAACTCAAATAATGAATCACATTATTAAAAAAAAACACAAAATTAAGAAGGAATTTTAGATGAAGCATGGAGGAAGCTAATGATATGCTTTAAAACTTCTGCCATGCATTCTCATTGCTCAAGTTAAATCTTTATAACTAAATTATATACATGAGCATGTACCTGGAAAGTACAATAACAGCAGATGTGAGAAGCTCAACAGTAAGCAGTAGCAGTCAGCTTAGATTTGACCAATCAGATAGTGAACAGCCCAGGAAAAACCAATGGAACAGTAGATGAATTTCAAAAATTGACTCCAAACCAAAGCTTAAGTCATTCTATACCCAGATGCATTGGTTCAGAAGTTTTCCAGGAATTCTAAATTAACAAAAAGTTCAAAGAGCCAAACCACTGAATCACAACCAATTCAAACACATTTCAGCATTCTTGGAAATTTCAGAAACAAAGCAACTAATTCTCAAACTTAGTATTTCCTCTTTTCTTTTTAATTTCTCCCTAGAACTCTTAGAGTATTCTTGTGTTTTTCTCAATTCTATCTGTCAGACTACCTCAATTATGTGTGTTTCTCCTTAGGCACTCAGATTCCTATTGTTTCTCAGGTATTTTTCTCTATCAGCTCTTGTGTATCTATGTGTGCCCTCTCAGTATTTTTTCAGAGTTTCAGAGTATTCTTGTCAATCTCAATATGTGTGTGTCAATGTCTATATCATCTGTTTTAAGCTCTCATGATCAGCCCTTTAAAGGGCACTAATTAGTGCTATTTCCACTACACATTATCCCTTCCATTTTTAATTGTCCATTAGCTTAGTGCTCATTAAATTAACTCAGCTATTATTCCCCACTAATTGCTAGCAGACCCCTAAATTAAACCCCTGAAACCCCTATTGATTACCCCTTACAGCCCAGTCAATCATATGGGTCGAATTGACTTAATTCAACGCCCATAAATCTGTAATACCATTGATTATTTTTCAATCTAGAATTAAAACAGAGTTAAAGAACTTTCTACATTAACAAGACTCTACTTAAGCTAATTATCAGAAGATGCTAAAACTTAAACATAAAAGGACAACAATTTAGAATTAATTAAAATTTCGAGAAGCAAAACTAACAAACAATCCCTAAATTGATCCAAAATGAAAAAATAGAACTGAGTTCGAAATTCTTCAAACACTCAGGCCAAGAACAAATCATTGGAATAAACCTAGAAAAAGAAAAATGAGGAGAAGAAAAGACGAATGAAACTAGTCAAAAGAAAAATAGGACTCACCTGTCTAGGTTCGAATTTGGGACTGATAATCCGCTTTGGTCCCCAAATAATGTCAATCGTCTATTCTTTGTCAAGAACAGACGAGTAGCATTATTTTGTGACCGAATCGCCCTGAATACTTGAGAAAATTTGAAGGTGTAGCCTTGCATATCTGATTTTGGCTTTGGGTCTTTAAGGCTCGAATCCTAGATTGGAAATTCGAAGGGTTCAGTCTATATTCGAGGGAAAAGGATTGTGGCATGGGTATGAGGGGGCGGAGAAGAAGCTGTGGTGTGAATTTGGAGGCCATTGGGTAAGCTAGGGTTTTTGACTCTGACCTTCGATATGAAATTCGAAGTGTTTGAGGATGATTCGAAGGAATTGGAGTGTGGATTCGGAGAGAGGAGAGTGAGGGGGTTCTATGGGGTAAAGATGGGGTTATTTGGACCACCGGAACCGCCGTGAGGCGATTTCCGGTGGGCCGAGTGAGGCGGTGTAAGGCAGAGGAGGAGGCTGGTCTCTGAAGGTTAGAGACAAGAAAGAAGGGGAGGGGATTTGAGGGGGGCTGGGTGTGTTTCGAACTTATATACTGGGGAGGGGAAGTGGATCCAGGCCGTTCGATCAAACGAGATCAACGGCTTGGATCATCTGACTAAATGGAACGACGTCGTTTAGTTACTTTCGAGACCGGATCGGTCTCTTATGCAAATGGGTCGGGGTCGGATACGGGTGAGGGAATGTGTTTTGGACTGTTGGATGAACGATCTTTAACGACTCCGATTAATTGAACCCAAACGACATCGTTTGGTTTGAAGCTGGAGACGGACTAGGTTTGGGGTGGGTCTGGGCAGGTTTTGGGGCAGTTACTAAAAAATGGTTTGGGCCTCTTGAATTTACTTGAATTTGGCCCAACTCTGATTTCCTCCAATCCTTTTCCTTTTCTTTTTATTTTCTAAAATTCTAATTAAAATAAAAGTCAAATCTAAATTAATCCTTGACCAAATTATACTAAAATACTAATTAACCCTAAGTAGTAATTATCACAAAATAATTAAATACCAAATACCAAATTAAAAGAAAACACAAAATTCGACATTAAATACTAAAATGCAAAAAATACATTATTTTTTTTTGTGATTTTTCATATTTTATAAAACAATTAATTTACTACTTAATTAAAAAATATAATGTAAATCTTAAATGCAAATGCAACATATATATATATATATATATATATATATATATATATATTTTTATTTTTCATTAATTTATACACAATAATCATGCATAGACAAATGCAATCAATAACAGAAAATATCATAAAAATCCACAAAATTACACACAAAGGAAAAATTATTTTATTTTGAGTTCTTTGGGAGCAATTCATGTGAGGCAAAACTCACGTGCTCACAGCTGCCCCCCTTTGCTCGGAAACATGAAGAATTTTCGTGCAAAGATAAAGTGAGCAGATACGAGCGATTTTTGCCCGTTTGATTACTCCGTGGGAAGCATCTTTTGAAAGATTTGAGCGAACATCTGCTTCAAACGTTTCCTACATATCTTTGGCTAAAAAATAATTAGGTCAATGTAGTTCGGAAAGTTTTGGTAGCTGGGACTACCATGAAGCTGTGATATCACTGTTGTTGTTGCTGCTGCTACTACTTACTGACCTCCTTATTACACCATGACAAAATAAAAGAAGCTAGACTAGACTATGATCTATGCATTACAAAGATCTATTCTATACTTCTCAAGCTTGATCTTGTAGTTTCTGCTGCTTGTTTGACTTGTATTCTCCAAGTGAGATTCCTTTGTTACCAACTTGAATTGTAATCTGGAATGCTTTCCCTTTTCTTATGCCAGATTGCTGAACTTGAACTGCTTCTTCCTTCCTATGAAACTTGAATTGTTTTTCCCTTGAAACTTGAATTATCTTCTTTTGACCATTGTTGCCTTCCCTTGGTCTCCAGGGGGGCGCTTCACTTCTTGACTTGAATTGTTCTTCCTTTTTTTCCAGGTGGACGCCTGACTTCTGAATATTTAACTGCTTTTCATTGTTCTTCAGGTGGATGCCTGACTTCCATAACTTCAACTGTTTTTCCTTGTTCTCCAGGTGGACGCCTGACTTCTAAAAAACTTCAACTATTGTTCCTTGTTCTCCAGGTGGACGCCTGACTTCCAAAATCTTCAACTATTGTTCCTCGTTCTCCAGGTGGACGCCTGACTTCCATAACTTTAATTGTTCGTCCTTGTTTTCCAGGTGGACGCATGACTTCCAAAAATTTCAACTATTGTTCCTTGTTCTCCAGGTGGACGCCTGACTTCCAAAAACTTCAACTATTGTTCCTTGTTCTCCACGTGGACGCCTAACTTCCAAAATCTTCAACTATTCTTCCTTGTTTTCCAGGTGGACGCCTGACTTCCAAAAACTTCAACTATTGTTCCTTGTTCTCCAGGTGGACGCCTGACTTCCATAACTTCAACTATTTTTCCTTCTTCTCCAGGTGGACACCTAACTTCCAAAAACTTCAACTATTGTTCCTTGTTCTCCAGGTGGACGCCTGACTTATTCAACTATTGTTCCTTGTTCTCCAGGTGGACGCCTGACTTCCAAAAACTTCAACTATTTTTCCTTGTTCTCCAGGTGGACACCTGACTTCCAAAACATCAACTATTGTTCCTTGTTCTCCAGGTGGATGCCTGACTTCTTCAACTATTGTTCCTTGTTCTACAGGTGGACGCCTAGCTTCCAAAAACTTCAACTATTGTTCCTTGTTCTCCAGGTGGATTCCTGACTTCCATAACTTCAACTATTGTTCCTTGTTCTTCAGGTGGATGCCTGACTTCCAAAAACCTCAACTATTGTTCCTTGTTCTTCAAATGGACTCCTGACTTCCAAAACTTGAATTGTATTTCCTTGCTCTCCTAGTGGGCGCCTGACTTCAAAACTTCAACGGTATTCCCTTGCTCTTCAGGTGGGCGCCTGACTTCAAAAGTTCAACGATATTCCCTTGCTCTCCAGATGGGCGCCTGACTTTAAAACTTTAACTGTACTTGCTATCCAGATGGGCGTCTGACTTCAAAACTTCAACTGTATTCCCTTGCTCTCCAGGTGGGCGCTTGACTTCAAAACTTCAACCGTATTCCCTTGCTCTCCAGGTGGGCGCCTGACTTCAAAACTTTAACTGTATTCCCTTGCTCTCCAGGTAGGCGCCTGACTTCAAAACTTTGACTGTATTTTCAAAACCTGAACTGTATTCCCATGCTCTTCAGGTGGGCGCCTGACTTCAAAACTTCAACTGCATTTCCAAAATTTGAACTGTACTTTTATCCTAAAACTCGTGTTGTCTTCCCTGTTCTTCAGATGCGCACCTGACTTCAACACCAATAGACAAAACAAAAAAAAATATTCTGCCCTAGTTTGATAGCTGATCTTTCCTTGCGGAAGATTTTGCCGACAACAACGACATTTCCTGCCCCTGTTTCAAATCACAGAAAAAATCCTGTCAGTTTGGAATGTGGTAATTAGTTGTAATACTCTTGCTGGGGATGGTTTTCCCCTTTCTCCTTTCCATGTTCTGTTTTGTCCTACTGCCTTGATCTTGGTCAAGAATTTCCGACCTTCTAATTACTCCTTATCCACAAACCCCCAAAATGTTGCTTTCCACTTCTAGTCTTCTTTTTTTTTGACCCCATACCTTTTCATGAAATCTTAAACCATTCCACCATTTGGACTTTCAATGACTCCTTTTACGTCCTATCATCTTATCTTCGGCCTGTCCTGGCCACACTTCGCTTTGCACTATATTGGAAACTGGTAGTAAACTCTAAAAATCCTTCTTATTTGTTAAAAATAAACTATTATTGAAAAAGCCTTAGCCAAAATAAATGAAATGCGATGATTTCAGAAGATAGAAAATAAAAAAGAAAATCTTCCTTTAGAAGACTGTTTGAGAAAAGAAAAGGACTTATCTGAATGGGATAACCGATCCCAATGATCATCTTGTGCATTTCGGATTAATCAACCCAGTCTATTAAATCAATCAAATTTCCAACTGTATTACTTTGCGCCTCAAGGTTTCCACAACCCAACTCTTTGTTGAATCATCATCCTCGTTCAGCTGGTGACGTCTTAACGGATCTTTACTGTTGACCTTATGTCGACACCCCATTTTTCTCTAAAAGCAAAATCGGGTTTACGACAGTTGGAAAGACAACTCTATTCCCGTTTGGGAATTGGGTTTTTGAATTTGAAGAGTCGCCACCTAATGATTAAGTGCATTAGGACACTAAGGGAAAGAATTGAGATGAAGAACCGGAGTTTGGGTAAGGGCTAGAAATTATCTCGAGGGAAAGGTGTTAGGCACCCCTCAAGATCCACTAGTGTGGTTCCTGGCCATGTTACAATTGAGACTTTAAGCAAGAAAACATAAGTAAACAAGTAAGAATTACAAATACAAGGGGGTCTTCATGTAATAGTTGCAAATAATTTGAAACTAAAACGAAGTTAAAGAAACTGAAATTTTACGAAGAAAGTAGTTTTAAAATTCAGAATAAACGAGTGAAGAGGGAGAAATTTTACATAATTGCTGGAAGTAGTAGTTAAAGAAGCTGAAATTTGAGAAAAGCAGTTTTCGAAGTAAAATAAAGAGGTAAAGGGAGAGGGGTCCTACGTTTATAAATTATATGGATCACCCCACACAACACCCGGCAACCGTTTATACATGTGGTGTTATCGCGTGGTCATCATATCCATATTCTACCCTTCCGACCCCGTTAAGGTATTAAAGTGCAGAATGTCTCGTTACTTATTGCACGCTAGTACCCGTCCCAATCCTATCAGTCCCGAAGGCATTTGGACTACTAGTCCTAAAGGGAGAGGGGTTTGGGGCCTTTTGGGAGTTTTCAAAGTACAAAATACTAAGGCGTCAATCAAAACACATAATGCAAGTAAAGGGGAAAGCAAATAAGCAAGTAGGGCTCAAATAAGCCTCCTTAAATTAGATAAAGCCATAGAGTTTAGCATGTCTTGCACGTACTGGTTTGGTCTTAAATTAAATAAAGCGACGAGCGGACTGGTTCAACACATATTTTTAGATAGGAAGTCCGCATTAGGCTCGCTCGAATGCAGTTGTCTAAAATTGATCGAATTGATTAATTAATCCTTTGTCTAAGTGTTGGATAGAACTATAATTTTAAAACACAAACTGATTATAAAGCAAAGTTATAGAGTAAAAGGAGTTTCAGAAAAAAGAATGTACTGCTTTTGAAAAAAAGGTTTAACGGAAAAAGAAGTGAACTTCTGAGGACATGCAGACTAATTGGAAGAAGAGTTTCACGAGCCTTAAACGAGTTTTAGGAAAATGCAATTTTTTTTAGAAAAGATCCGTTACTTTAAGAGCTTCAGTAAATACTAATTTCAATGGGTGAATACTTTTTTGAATGAATGAAACGGCTCAGATTCGAAGTTCCTATAGGCATGTTCTCTATGCGTTAACTGATTTTGACCTTTTAAACAGGAGTACTGCAGACATGGTATCTATATGCAATATTGTTGTTAAGCCTAATTGTTTGCCTAATGACGTTATTATATGCAGAAATGCAAATCCCTATAGGCATGGTATCTATATGCTTAGTTGCAGAAATCAAAGGTTAAATCCTATAAACATGCTTTCTACGTGTGAAGTTGCACAAACTAGAAATAAAACCCTATAGGCATATTTTCTACCCTTAGTGCATAAAAGTAAACCCCCTCTCTTTTTCACTAAATCCCCATGAGTATATACAAATTATTACAGTCTAGAAGAATAAAACCGAAATTAAAAGTACACCAGGAATTATCAGCTACATCCGAGTAGCCTAATTCAAACTTAGTGTCTAATAATATGAGATTTAGCCGCTTTCGAGATCCAGATTTCCAAAGCCTTCTCTTATCTAGGGTGTTTCAGAGATCCAAGGTGTTTCAGGAACCCCAGGCAGTGCTTACACCCAAGATGTTAATTAGAACGAGTTATAGTGCAGTGTGGAAGGGCCAACCCTCAGGTGTCCAAGTTCAGATGGAGCTCAGGGGTCCCAAGGCAAGGCTCACAAGAGAGGGGCAAAACCTAGGTTCTAAGATTGAGTACAAGTGCAACAGAGAGGGGTAGGGAGTGCCAAGGCAGGCTGGTGGTCATACCTAACAATGAGGTAGCCTGGCATACCTCTAACCAAGCCTGTTTAGCCAACAAATAAGAGCACAGACCTATTGAAGGTCAGACTATGGTCTGGACAGTGATTAGGACACTGCCAGACCAAGGTCCCAAGCTCAAAACACATATAAAGGGGAGAGGGAATGGGAATTAGAAGAGTTTAGGACTCAGGGAGTCCAGTCCATAAACATGAACAACAATGTCAATGGTTGTCATGTTTTCTGAACCATAACTCAACATATAAAGGGAATTGGGGGTAGGGATTCATGTAGGAGCATAGTAAAGAAACAAACCAACTAGAAAATACATGACATTATGGAAGCAATAAAACGAACAAAGAATGGACTGAAGAATAAACACATAGGGGAGTGGCAGAAATTAAACAAGGTAACATACCTGTCACACCTCCTTTTTTAATTACACCTGCAAGGGCATAAAGGAGTTTTTCCACTTAAAGGACAATCGGAACGGGATTTAATTATTAAGATTTAGAGTCGTCACTTGGGAGATTAATGGTGTCCCAAGTCACCGGTTGAATCCCGAACCGAGGAAGTTATGACTCTGTTAACAGTCCGTGAATCAGAAATCCGAGTAAGGAATTCTGTTAACCCGGGAGAAGGTGTTAGGCATTCCCGGATTCCGTGTTCTAGCACGGTCACTCAACTGTTGTATTTGCTTTTATTTGATTTCAAAACATGTTCTAACTTATGTGCCTTTTAATAATAATCCGCTTTTATTTCTATTTTAATAAGAATTGCAACGTCGTGAAAATGCGTTTCGAACCACATCGCACCAATGCACCCGTGATTGTCAACACATTTCGACTTCGTTGAAATTTGGATTTGGGTCACATAAATGTGCACCCATATTTAGGAATGTAATATTATTAAAATACATGCCTAAAGCAACTACGCATTTATTATCTTTAGGGAAGACCGTGAAATTCGCTAAACAGTCCTCCTGAGTTTTTAAGTATTTTTGTATAAGCATTTATCGAGGGACCCACATTTGTATTTTATTTGGCGAGGTTCGTCTCATCATTTTTATTTAAAGGTTGATCCTAAAGTGGCTATGATTTACTACTTGGTTTTTCGTCCCTAATAATAAACAAGTGAAACCTAATTAATTAGATTTTTTGGAAATTAACTTATACTTGGGGTTCATGGACATATCAATTTAAATCCTTTAACATTGTGGACCTTGCACATAGTCCATATGAGAAACCAAGGTATAAGTAATGCAACAGGGCAAAACCAAACGCCAGAAATCTTTGGGCCCACGAAAGAGGGCCCAATTCCAATCCTGAAGACCACAAAATGCTAAACACAGCTTCGAGTCTGCCTAGCCGCAATTTTAAATGAAGCAATACACTAGCAGACATTGCATTATAGGTTCAAATAGTTCAAAAGTCAACTACTAGGACTTAGTTTACTAACAAAACACCAAACGAATTGAAACTCAACTAGTAAAAATAAAATACTGCAAATTTTAAACAAACTGGTATTGATTCAATGTAAACAAACTTAATATGATTTTGACAAAACGAGGCGTACTGACTGTTTTAAACCTATTTTTCTCATCATGCCTACTGGTTTGCAAGGAGTGATATCAAACTCACAGTCCTACTATTCAGATGAAATAAATAACCAACAAGTCTATGAAGTCCTAATTAATACAATTCAAAGTCAAAAGAAACAGTTTAACTACATAGACAATGCAAAACTGGGCAACAACACCATGTCTTCATTAATCAACTTCAAATGATTTCATACAGGTCAAAATAGTTCCAATTTCTCGACTCTGAGAACATAACTGGAATTCGAGTAAGAACAAAAGAGAAAGAGGTCAGCAGCAATTTTGCAGCAACTGGAACTCAGCAACAGTAATAAAATCGATCTCAACCCAGGATAAATTCAGAAATAGTTGAGGAATAAGTCACAGAAGAACAAAAATCCACCAGATAACCCAAACAACTTGATTGAATCCAAATCCAAGCTCGAAATTAAACCAGAAAAGAGCTGACACTTCAGAAACCCAACACCCAAGGAATTTTCAAGTCATTCTTCACTTAACAGCCAGATTTCGAAATTAACCTAATGAAATGCAATGAAACAGTATTTTTATAGGTTTTTCTGTTAGATTTTCTATTGTTTATGGATTTTTGAGTGTTTTAATTTCAAAACTAGATATGAAATTAGAGAGACAACTTTTTGGGGGGAATTTTTGGAGGCTCCAAACTTGTGATCCAAGGCAAAGACATGTCTATTTATAAGCACAAAGGAGGGCAGCCCTCAGATTTCCTATTTTCCTTTTAGTCCTTCTTTATTTTTAGTTTTTAACTACTTAATCCTTTACTTAATGACTTGCTACTCTCTAATGCCTTAAACTTCCTGAAATGTATACTTGAGTCTTATTTTGGAATGTCCTAGAAGGTTCTATCATGTTAATATTCCCTTTAAATCCCTGAACTACCTTTGCCTGATTTCTAAAATTACCATCCTTAATCAATTGAGCCACTTAGGGTCCCCAAAATACCCCTGGAGACCATCTAAATCTACCAGCTATATCCAAATAATCCCTTTAATTGTGATTAACCAAACAAAGCCTACGGATCAATTGAAATTTAAACACCAAACATTGGATTTACCAAAGACCGTTACCAATTAAACTAATTAAAACTAGCTAGCAACAATTATAAGGAATTCGAAATTCAAACAAGACAGAGTGAAACAGATCTGAAACCCAAATTACACTAGAATCTAGATTAAAAACTCAAGATTAAACACAATAAAAATAGAATTAAACTACTAAACCATTATTGAAACA
>MU698540.1:437363-463022 GCA_026770625.1 Nicotiana glauca | reverse complement strand
ACGGGCTGTCATATCTCATTCTTTTTTGTCATACTACATATTTTGTACTAAGTTTGGGCGCCCCTTTCTATAAAAAGAGGGGCCACCAACGCCTTGTAAGCAGAGCTCCATTTTTTTCCTATTCAAGTGCAATAATATCTTCTCTCTCTCTTTTTCTCTAAATTGCTTATTCCCATTGGCTCAAAGTCATTTATCTCCGCATTCATTGTATCTTTAACTTATTCTTCATTCTATAGCTTAATATTGGCTAAAAGAGCCCCAATTAATCATAACTTCGCCTATTATCCCATTCTCGGTTACCCTTAGTAGCTCGAGCTCGGCTCGAACCTCGGCCCGAGGTCCCCGTTGATTGACTTTGCATCCGGGCAATAGACCCCATTGGTTTGGTTACTGTCTAGTTTTAATTCGCCTTTTCATCATTATACTTCACGTTCTTAGCACTAACTACTTGAAAAACTAGATCGGGAATAAATCACGTATTTTTAGAATCCTATTTAAAAATTTAATTATTGTTACCACTTTTACTGTAAACAGTTTGGCGCCCACCGTGGGGCTAAAAATAATAGTGATTATTTTCTTGCTAGTTTTGTCACACGAACGCACGTTATATTTCACACTTTTTCTTGTCCAAGATCCTTTGATTTCAGGCCAAAATGTCCGACTTGATAAACCGAGCTGAGAACGACAACCTCGAAGATCAAGGAGAAAATGGCGTGGCAAACCCAGCCGCAGGAGCACCTCCGCAAAATCCTGATATCGCTCCCGCACCAATCCTGGCGGACGTAGATTCACAGGACCCACAACAAGTCGACAAAACTTCTCATACCAACAGGAGCATACGACACAGCGACCAACAGGAAGTGCAAAAAACCTCGGCCCGGGAAGAACAGGAAGTTAGTCTTCATGTTATTTTTGAGATGTTGTAGGCACAACAACTAGCCATCGCTCAGCTGCAAAGCCATCTGAGAACCCCCAGCACAGAAGCACCAGAGACGGCTCTTCCCGCCGAGCGAGTACCCGAAAGGTCAAGCAATAATGGGTCAGTGACTGATCCCGCCATCGTAAAAATGCTCGAGGACCTCACCAAAAGGATCGAATAAGGGGAGAAAATGATTGCATCCAATGATAAAAAGGGTCGAGACATACAACTGTAGGGTTGACCAGATCCTAGGTGCGCCCCCAGTCCTCAATAGTTAACCCGATTCGTAGACCGGATCCAAAATAGTTAACTGTGCAAGCCTCCGGGCCACATACTAAAAGGTCTTAATGACCAAACGACATAAAAGCCTCTATCACCGGCCGGAATCTCAAGGAAATTCAAGGGTCGATTACAGCTCGAATCGCAACGTAACTCAGAGACTGGACCCAAAAATTGTAACATGCCCAAAGGCACGTCATAAATGCCACTATCACCGGCCGAAATCTCAAGGAAATATAAGGGTCGATTACAGCTCGAATCGCAATGCGACTCGGAGACTGGACCCGAAAATTTTAATATGCCTAAGGGCGCGGCATAAATGCCACTATCGTCAGCCAGAGAATCATGGAAAATCTAAGGGTCGATTATAGCTCAATCATAATGCGATTCGAAGACTGAACCCAAAAATTGAAATATGACTAAGGGCACGGCACAAAATGCCTCTATCGCCGGCTAGAGAATCATGGAAGATTAAGGGTTGATTACAACTCGAATTGCGACGCGACTCGAAGACTGGACCCAAAAATAGTTAAACTATAATATACCTAAGGGCACGAGTCAAATAATACAATCGCTGGTCGATTAAATCTCCAAGCCACGTGCCTGCGAGGTCATTTCAACTCAGAGCACAAAGTACCATCGTCCTCCGCCCATATAGGAAGGAAAGAGCTTGAGGGATAATTGAAGCTTGAGTCACAATGCGAATCAGAGACTAGACCCAAAACAATTGGAGCGGTAAATGCCCAAAGGAAAAAGATGAAAATCAAATACTGCCTACCCGCACGGGCACAAAAGATTCATGGGAAAGAAGGCTCGAGCCAAAGCCCGACTCAGGGACTAAGCCTAAACAGCAAAGCATGGAGGCCCTGACACCTGCTTACGTCAAAGATCACTCTTAAGAGCTCCCGATCAGTCCGATCAGTTTCAGACCTACGAGGATCTCGCCGAACATCAAAACTAGTCTGGTCTAAAGCAATAACAAAGAAAAAGGTATAGAAGAGACAAAGCCTCAAATTCCTTCTTATATATTACATGCGCAAAAAGGGCGCACTCTCCATCTATAGGCACCTTCTACATATATCAAAGACAAAGCAGCTAAAAATGGATAAATATACACTCTGTGCTAAAAGTGGTACAGGTTGTCAAAATTCACCCTCCGCAACTTCAGCAAGAAGTAACCAAGCGCCACGATCATTCCCTCGGCTCGAGCCAATTCTTCCAAAAAAAGGAACCCCTTTCGCCAACCTTCTCGAGTACTTCTCTTCGGGAACTGCAACGAACATATTTCTTGATCCTCCTCTCTTGGTCGAGGGCTCGCTTCAGCTCAGCTTGAGCATTAGCAGCACCCTTCACACGAATCACCATCTCCCAACCAGCCTTGTTTCGGCTCAGTGCCACTTCGGCCCAAGCATCAATTATCTCGACTCCAAAACTACGGAAGATCAAATTTGGAGATTTCAAATCATACCTGGATGAACTTTGGCACTTTCATAAGTCAAAAGGATTTGGACCTCGAAGGCAGAGGCCTTGGCCGAGGCATTCGTCCCCTCCGAAATTTGAACGAACACTTGAGCCCTTAACTCCCTACAAGTGACTCCGGCGTGGTTGACGTCACCCTTAAGGTACTCTTAAACCTCCACTTTTTTCTGCAGCTGATATAACAAAAACGGAGGCTTGCCCTAAGGGCAGAAATGGGTAAAGCACGTACTACAAGAAGCCACCTTCTCTATCAAATAGCTTTCATAGTTTGGGCCTGGAATCTTCCGAGGCTTGGACTCTTAGCATAGCAGCACGTACCTAAGCCCATCATAAGCCTACACAAAGAAGGTTCCGTGGAGGGAAGAGAACACAGGGCACACCGCTTGAAGGGCATCTTTTCATCTCTTCAAACAAATGACGAAAGGTTTCGAAGACGTGGCACTAGCAGCCAACACCTGGGAGGAACGATTTGCCCGAAGCTCAGCATATGCCTTCCCCAAATAAGCAGCCATTAAAGGCAGCTCCCAATGACCCCCGAAGAGGCGAAGGCAGCCTCATGTTGCATTTGAGAAAAGCAATGAAAAATTTGAAAAAAAACCAAGGGCAGCAGCCATCAGCACCATCTCCGGCGTCGATGTAATAGTCAACTCTGGAGGCCTCCATCGCAGTAAGAGAAAACCCCAAAAGTCCAGCAACGCCTTCGCCAACACAAGATCGGCGCACAAAGGCCTCCGCCAAAGGAAGACAGCTAGCAAAAAGCAATTTTTTTTAACATACACTCGTACGAAATATGCCCCAGATGCCAATCCCGATAGTCCAAACGCAGGCAGACCTCCGCTTGGAGACCGCATCCGAAAGCCATCAGCATCCCTAAAACGGGCGAGCCTCCTCTCAAAGGCCACTACAAAGTCTAAATACACAACCCATGCCTTTACAATAAGGGTTCGGCGGCCCGAAGTTACTAGTCTTATTCAAGGTGAGAACACGAAGGACCCTACGCAAAGACATTTTTATCAGTCAAAGGCTCCGGGGAGAATCGAGGTGGTGCTTGAGCATGGGAAACTTCTCAATTAGAGTCAACCGCATATGCTCTAAAAGGCTATCTAAAATTGATCTAAAAGGGACCCCCAGGTACCTAAAAGTAACCTTCACTCAGGATACCTTTCCTGAGAGACCCGAGATCCCACCAAATATCTCTATGCGATTCAGAGAACCCGATGACCCAAGCCAATCGGATCAACTTAAGCTCAATCTGAAGTACAACAACAGGCTCGGAAAGAAACCGTACCAATCAACAAAAGATTGGGAAAAATATTTGCATCCGAACCAGGCGTCGGCAGCTAACAACGGAGGAAAACACTCAAAGGCCTCAAGGGGCATAAAAACTTACAAGAGCGAGGCAAGGATTGAAAGCGGAAGTCAAAAAAAGTATACTTATATTCATAGAAATCCTTATATATGATTACAAAAGCCCGCAAGGGGATCATCACACAAAGAAGGAAATCCAAAGATATGAATACAGTGAAAGCCTAAGAGTCTAGCCTATCTTTATGCGGCATCTCTGTCATCATCCCCTCAGGCATATGACCTCAAAGAAAATATCTCCCAAGTCTGAGGCCCTCGGGGACCTCATCTCAATTTCTTAAAATGGCATCTTCAAAAGGAAAGACGGTGAGCAGCGGTGTATAATCCGAGACCCCTCTTGAGCAGCGGTGCATAGTCCAAAAATACCCCCAGGGTCGGAAGGAATCAGCCCTCTGCCTCATCGCCCTGAGCCGACAACGACTACAGCAACAACAATAGTAACATCACAGCGGCACAACTCCGTCCAACCAAAAAGAGATCAACAAAGGAGTCAAGGTGCATATGGCATAAAATCTCGAAGCCTGGGGCCTCAAACACGACAAAATGTTAGAAACTCAAGATAGCAAGAAAGGAAGGAGAGATAGGTATCGGGGGGAATTTGAGTAAAAAAGGCAGCCCCAAGAAGCCCCATTTATAGGGAGGGCAAAGCAACTGACGGCGCCATTTACCACCCTTGAAAAATGTAACGGCAGGTGCAATTAATGCGTTCATAGAAGCTGAATCGATAGCAACTACATGACTCCAAAGAACGAAGGGTCGTAACATTTTAGGTGATCTCAAAGGAGCGAAAAGACAAAGTATCTCGACCTATCAAAAGAAAGTTGCACCATCGGCACAACACCTCTACGGGAGATCAGGAAATGATATGTCTATAACTTTTCTTATCACTTCCCTCTATGAAATGTGGAGACTATCTGTGTACGGTGAAAACCGGGGGATTGATTTCCCCCCGAAATAATGCTTCGGAGAGTGACACCGGAAGCATGGGATCTCGGTCCGGTCGCTTCCCTCGAAACCTGTCAATGCCCTGCCAAGAGAAAACGTCGAATAAGGCCATGATGAATGAAAGAATCCCCCGAGGAATGCATCCAGGGTCGATCAAATGTATCGAAGCGGCTCGACGCCAGCTCACATACGACGTAAAGTTAACGAGCTGTCACATCTCATTCTCTTTTGTCATACTATGTATTTTGTACTAAGTTTGGGCACTCCCTTTCTATAAAAGAGGGGTCACTAATACCTTGTAAGCAGAGCTCCATTTTTGTCCTACTCAGCTACAATAATATCATCTCTCTCTCTGTATCTCCAAAGTGATTATTCCCATTGGCTCAAAGTCATTTATCTCTGTATGCATTGCATTTTAACTTATTCTTCATTCTATAGCTTAATATTGGCCAAAAGAGCCCTACTTAATCATATATCCGCCTGTTATCCCATTTCAGATTGCCCTCAGTAGCTCGAGCTCGGCTCGAATCTTGGCCCCGAGGTCCCCGTCGACTGACTTTGCATCCGGGAAACAGACCCAGTGGGTTTGGTTAATATCTTGTTCTAATTTGCCTTTTCATTATTATACTTCACATTCTTAGCATTAACTGCTTGAACAACTAGCTGGGAAATAGATCACGTATTTTTAGAATCCCATTTATAAATTTAATTATTGTTATTTTTTTCACGGTAAACAAATGACTCTTTGGTTTTCACTCACTCACTAAAGAAATGAATAATGACACAACCTCTAAGGACACACTACCTCTCCAATATTTTTCTGTCTCTCTAAACTCTTTTGTGTACACAGTAAATCTACGAAAAATGAATTATAATGCTTGTTAAGAGTAGAATAAAGAACTTGTTATTGGGTAGATAATTGTATAGAAGGCTGCGTACTTAGAAATGTCTTCAAATCTTCTTTAAATAGTTGTTCTTCTTTCTTCCAATGCTTCTGACTGTTGATCCATATTTGTTGTCAATCTTCCTTGATGTGGTTCCCTGATTTTTTGCATAATTAGCGTGCATGGTTCTTGTCTTGTTGCTATATTCATTGCTCATTCTTGTGCATGACCCAGGGATTTTAGATTGCCTTCACAATTATTGTTATTCGTAGAGAGAGTTTAGCTAATTGCGGAAACCATGTACTGATTTGTACTATTTATCTATCACAGGATTTTTCCTTGATCATATCCTTCTTGAATCTGGTGTATTCATGGGCAGGAGCTTCTTGTTCTCCATGGTTGATTGTCTACAATTTCTTTTCCTTGTACAAATCCTTGATTTATGCCATCTAGTTGTATATCACAGTCATATTCTTTCTTGATCCTCCTTTATTTCTTTTCATTTTTGAGCACCAAAGATATATTCTTCAATATCTCGTATACTCATAACTCTTGTTCCCTTCTTTGGCTATAGAAAATAGTATATTTCCATTCATAATGTAATATCACTATCTTTTTTTATTTTTCTTCCTTAACTAGATACATTGTGTAATTGCCAATATACTTGTCACGAACCAATTCCCAAACCCGGTCGTGATGGCACCTCTCATGAAGACAAGACCAGCCAACAGAACAACAATGCCCCTTTTTACCAGTTAACAAACATAAATGAATGAATAATACGACTTAATGGCATTAATAACTGATATTTACCACCAACTCAGCCCGACCGGGGTGTCACAGTCCTGAACACAACTACAGAGTCTTTAATTTACATGAATCAAATTTAAAATCAAAGAAGGGAAAATTAGGTGCCGCGGACGCTGGCGGTCACCTTACTCCGCTACTATAGTGATACCTTCAATCAGCTCAAAACCCGCTATCGGGTGAACAATACATGCAACTGCATACGAGGTGCAGGGAGTAAAGTGAGTACTCCAACTCAATGAGTAATAAGAATAAATAATAACTGAGCGGTAAGAAAATACGTAAAGCACTCCATCATGCTATATAGGATAGTAAGACCTTTGAGAAAACAGTAATTCCATGAAAATCCATTAGAAAATATCTGGCTCAGTTAAAAATCTCTTTTGAAAATATCCTTTTCCCAACAGTCAAGTAATTGAATGCATAATCAGATAGTGCAAGTCAGCACATAAGTCAGCCCTTCGGGCACAGCACTCCATTACAAATAACACCAGGGTATCTGGTAACAGTGCAAGAAATAGCATGAATGCCAATGATATGAGAGTGTTGAATGTCATGCCACGTAGCACAAACAGGAACCAATGCTTGAATGCAATGCAATATACATGACCGTTGCGGCGCGCAGCCCAATCCATTTGGTTACCCGCGCTCACTGTGGGGGCTCAGACTCCGAAGGAGCTCCTACATCCCAAGCGCAATATCAATATTACACAGCTGCGGCGTGCAGCCCGATCCATCCTCAGTCCAGAAATACACATGCAACACTGCTGCGGTGCGCAGTCCGATCTATGCTCAGTCTAGAAATGCACATAGCCACTAGGGCAATATTCAAATAACAGTCCTCAGTTCCGAACGTCAGTAAAATATCATTTAAGTTTTTAAATCTTAGAAAGATGTCTGAGTTTACAAAATAATACTTTAAACCTTGGGCCGAGTTCAAATAATATATAAAGTAATGCAAAAACAGTGATATCAATCCCTGAAGCATTCAAATAATCGGCACGAAGCCCAAAACATGGCAATCAGCCCAAATCATGATAGCATCAAGTAGGTTTCAGTCAATCACGCAGTAAAATCAACAACCGGGATGGACCAAGTCACATTCCCCAACGGTGCTCTACCCCACGCTCATACCGGGCGTGCAAGTCACCACAATATAGCACTATGATGTGCAAATCCGGAGTTTCAAACCCTCAGGATATCATTTACAAGTATTACTCACCTCGAACCGGTGAAATCTCTAGCTCGGGACGCCTTTGCCCCTCAATTCGGCCTCCACGCGCGTCAAATCTAACCAAAATCAGAGAAAATACATCATACTATGCCAAGGGAACAATACCCAATCGAAAACAACCAAAATATAGCAAAAATCTTGAAACTAGCAAAATCCGATCCCCGAGCCCACTTCTCGAAAAATTATAAAACTCACATTACCGGATTCCTCGTCTGGCCATGAGTCTATACATACCAAGAACTTCCAAATCCGAGCTCAAATGACCTATCAAATCCCAATTTAAAATATTAAAACTCAAGCCCTAGCTTTACCCCTTTTTTAATGAATTTCAACCAATTTCCATGTTAATTCCATCATAAACTTGAATAATTAGGCCAAGAAACTTACCTCCATTCGATGCTCAGTCAAAACCCTCTAAAATGCTCACCCAAAGCTCCCAAAATCACTCCACAATGGAGGAAAAATGACATAAGTTTGCGGATAAAATAATGATATAAACCCTTCTGCCAACAGTGATTTTTGCTTCGGCGGCTAAATAACCGCACCTGCGGTCACTGCATATGCGTCCAAATGACCGCTTATGCGGTCTGACTTAAATCCCCAGGGACCGCTTATGCGGTCTAGAACCGCTTCTGCGGTCACCGCATTTGCGGACTTTTGTCCGCTTCTGAGGAAATTGACAAGCCTCTAGGAACTGCATTTGTGACCTCCCCGCTGCATCTGTGGAACCGCCTATGCGGTCCCTTTTTCGCAGATGCGGAAATAAGAGAACCAGCAAACTTCAAACATGCAACAAACTCCGAATTCTCCATTTAACTACCCGAATTCACCCTGAGGCCCCCGGAACCTCAATCAAAGGCACCAACATATCCAAAAATATCATACGACTTGTTCCAATCATTAAAACACATCAAATAACACTAAAATCATTAATTCACATCGGATTCAATCCTAAATTTCTTAAAAACTTCCGAAATACACTTTTAACCAAAAACCCGACCAAACCCCGTCCGAATGACTTGAAATTTTGCACGCACATCAAAATCACATATCGAAACTACAACAACTCTCGGAATTCCATTCCGACCCTCGGATCAAAATCTCACCTACCCACCGAAATTCGCCTAAATACTAACTTCGCCAATTCAAGCCTAATTCCACACCGGGCCTCCACAATCACTTTCGATCACGCTCCTAAGTCACAAATTATCCCCCGAAGCTAACCGAATCACCGAAAATCACATCCGAGCCCTCTAACTCAATAGTCAACATTCAGTTGACTTTTCCAACTTAAGCCTTCCTTAAAGAAACTAGGTGCCTCATTTCTTATCAAAACCAATCCCAATCAACTCTAACACACCACATACCGATAATGAAATATTAAGAAGCAATAAACGGGACAGTAACACATGAGACGACGGGTCGGATCGTCACAATACTATTTACCAAGTGTAGTACCAATCTGTCCAATCTTCCTCTCATAAGGTAGTAGATCTTTAATATAGAAAATATTTCCTTTTGAACAAATCTCAAAATACCTTTGAACTCCTATTATATGGGAAATATTCCTTTCTTGATCTTGAAAAATAATCTCTTTTCATAATATAGATTGTACTACAGCCATAATATATTTTCTTTCCATAGAAAATATATTCTTCATATTATATTGGAAATATTCCTTTCGTGATCTTGGAAAATAATATCTTTCCATAATATAGATTGTACTATATCCATAATATATTTTCTTTTCATAGAGGATATATTCTTCCTTGGCCTTGTGGTATTTTTTGCATATAATATCTTTATTCCACAATATTTTTTGCATATAATATCTTTCTTCCACAAAATAATAGATCCTCTCCAGAATTCTACCAAACTTCCTTTCAAGATATTTAAGAACTTTTCTTCCATAATTTTTTAGTCTTCTTCTGATATTGTAGTAAACTATTCAATATTTGAATTATGACTTTCAAATATTATTTCTTCCATGATATTTGCAGATTAAATCTCTCAAAATAACATTCCTTGATAATTCATCACATGATATTCTCTTTCATTATTTATTTAGATTTTTACCAGCATCTTCTTTCTTGAATGAACCTGTGCAAGAATAAGATCACTACAAGTTAATGTTCTTTAATTACTAATTATGTTAGTTTATTATTATCAAAATCAATACATGAAACCTTGAAGCTAAGATCAATGGACAAAGAAATTGATGCATTACTGGCTTATGAAACTTGTGATATAGTTTCTCTACCAGCCGAGAAGAAGGTTCTTCATTGCAAATGGGTCTACAAGGTGACATCTAAGTCTGATGGTAGTGCAAAAAGACTAAAGGCTCGTGCCACGGCCAAAATCCAACTGATGGTGTCTAACCTAACTCCTATGCAAGCCAACCAATATGAATACAGCTCGAACTGAAGATAATTAAATAAGTAATAAAATAAGGGTACAAAGATGAATACAAAATTTTCAAAAATTGATAGTACAAGTTATGAGTCACTAGATTAAAATTTACCATGTTGGTGTGAAAAAATACATCATTGGTTTGGAATTTACATAAATAGAAATACAAGTTCTAAACTACCATGAACAAAATGGTAGCTTTCAACTGGAATGTCAGCACATCTTCAATTCTAGCCTTCGGCTTCCATAGCAGATGAGCTCCAAAATGTGCACTCAAGGTTTAGAAGTAATTAAAGTTTGGGTACAACCGATCACATGCACTCAGTAAATATTAATATAACCTCAATTAAGTAATAACGAGATTTAGTCAAAAGATAATCACTTTATATAACTTGTGCAACTCATAAGAATATACAATAATAGAGAAATAGCCAAGAAACAGTCAAGGAACAATCGGATATCAATAACAAGGTATACATTCAAAGAAGAACTTTTTATGATAGCCAAATCAAAACATATACAAGTGCACCAAATCCGCATATAAAGAAGATTTGCACCAAGTAGCTTTAACTTGAATTTTTTTACACAAATAAAGATTGTTGATACATGATAAAGATCCAATTTTATATCAATTCCAAAGTAGAATCTATACAAATGCTCCTACATGAGTAAATTATGTTCATGCATGATAAAGATTCAACATACACATCAATCTCGCACTCTCCAAGTATCTATTAATCCATTAACAAGCCTCATGCATATGCAAAATACATGAATGTGCATATATCGATGACAAGAATGAATATATTTGCATGAGTCTAGAATATCAATGCATATTAAAGACTCAAAACATTCAAAGCAATCGGCAATCCCAGTTTCTGACACTCTCATATAGTTCGAACCACGTGTACGCCACCAAGAGAAAAATATGGGCAGGGGAACCTAGGGGAATGGATATTTATTCACGTGCAAAATACAACAGGAACTAGCAAACTCAATGCACAGATAACTCACATGTCATAATCATCTCAACTCGCACGGACAACTCACATGCCATAATCATCTCAACTCGCACGGTCAACTCACGTGTCATAATCACCTCAACTCACATGAAGAATTCACTTACCATAACAATCTCAACTCGTATGAACAAATCATATGCCACTACCTCAATCCATATTGATTAAACATATGCATGTATATATGTATATGAATAAGAGATAAGTATGTACAATTTACATGGACAGAGAAATAGCCATGTAGGAATGTATGCATGGGTACATGAGATAATCTGTATGCATGCTTTGCCTCCTATCCTATTGAGGGTATATTTGATATTTCATATTTCTATGATTCACAAGTATAATAAAGATAAGTCACATAATTTAGACTTTAGCACAGTACATCATAATGAGAATTTGACCAATGAAGAAGAGCCTACAGCTATTTTGGGCAAGCATGTTTGAAAGTTGAAGTCAAAGGAGATTGATTCGGTGAAGGACTTTAGAAGGGAAAATCGAGCGAAAAGGATACTTGGGAGGCCGAGTCAAATGTGTGTAGCAGATATTCACACATTTTTAGCAATCCATTGACAGTTCTAAACTCGTTCGAGGATAAATATTTATTTAAGAGGCGGAGAATTTTACTACTCGATCGGTAATTTTTTGTTCTAGAACCTCATTCACCTACTTGATGGTTTGTTTAGGGGTTTTATTTGGTATTTTATGACTTGGGGATATAGGTGGTTTGGTGAAGGATTCGAAATTGATTTGGAATACTTGGTTCCTATCTAGAGGATTAAGGCTGGAAGAGTTGACTAAAGTCTACATTTTGGGTTAACGGGCTTGGATTGATATTTAAAAGGTCCCAATAGGTTCATATAAATATTTTGGAGTTGTACGTATGTTTGATTTAGATTTTGGGTGGCCCGAGTTTGATTCGGTACTTCTAGTCGAAACTTAGAATTTTGAACTTAAGAAAGTTTGAGATTTTTGGTTTGGTCTTAATTCTTAGTTTTGATATCGTTGTTAGTGTTTCAAATGGACAAGTTTATATAGGGTATTCAAATTTATTAGGATAATTGAACACGATTGGGGTTTCGGGGTAGCTTTGGAGCATTTTGGAACATGATTCAACTACTAATTTTCTGATGCATAATAGTGAATCGCGATCATATGGCCTAGGGTCACGATTTCATAGAAGGACTTTAAGAGCTAGCAATTTTTTCTTTGTGAACCCATACAGGGGGTCTCTATCGTGTAGGTGTGCGCATAGGTGTTCTTCACTATCACGTGGGGTGTATCACGGTCACGATGGCCTCTGTCGCTGGTCTAAGCGATCGCGTGAGGTATACATCTCGATTGCAATGTGTATTTTCAGCCCAAAGGTATATTTTATCCACATTTCGAGATTTAGCTCATTTCACCATTTTTATGTTTTGGACAATCGGAGGAGGGGATTTTGAATATGGAATTTCACTCCAATCTTAAGGGTAAGTAATTCTTACTTGGATTTATTCATAAACATTGATTCCTCGTGGATTTTTTCACCTAAAATATGGAATCAAAGAGTATAATATGTGATTATTGTCTAAAATTTAAGAAAATGAATTTTGAGGTTTTAAATACCGATACAGACTCTAATTTTAAAATCAATCACATATTTGGACTCATGGGCTTATGGGTCAATGGGATTTGACCATGGACTCATGTTTAGACCGTGTGGGCTTAGATTAACTTTTTATTGACTTTTGAAATTTGATTAAATATTGAATCTATATTGTTTGGAATTAATTTTTATGGCTTTATTTGACCTCGTTAAGCATTATTTGGTGCGTTTGGAGGACAAAGATAGAGGAAAGGTGATTTTAGAGGTTAAATCCTATCCTAGATAAAATAAGTAGCTTGGCTAACCTTGATTTGAGGAATTTTTTTTATAAAAATGGGCTTATACGCAAAGTACTACACGCTTGGGGGTAACGTATATGCAGGGTGATGAGCGTATATGCATGCGCTAAGGTTATACCATGTTTGGGGAAGAATTTCGACTTCTTTGTACCTTGTTTGAGATACACTTTTTCTTATCTATGTCTTATTTGTTTGTATGACTACTTGAGAAACTTTAATCATACTCGATACTATGTTTAGGCTTTTGATACTTTATTTTGACATGAAGGCTATTTGGTATGTTGGATTATATATTGAAGTTGTAGTCATACTTGTACACATGTATATATATTTGCATGGTGATTTTCTGTGTCCATATGCATTATACATACTTATTTCTTGTTCATATGTATATATTTATGCATATAGTACTCTCCTATGGACTGGGGTTGGCACGATAAGACATTTCGTGCGGATATTATGATTGGCCACGATGGTACATACTGCATGGTTTGATGATTGATTTCTGATATGTTGATGATGTTAGAGATATATTAGATATGCCCTAGATCCAATATCATATTTGATGATTTGAACATATTTTTGTGAACATTATTTGATATAAAATTTATATGGCATTTGATATTCTTTTATCATTGTTATTAATTGCTTGATTAATTTAATAAGGTCCTTGATTAAATTTTGAGACTTGACATTGTGATGGAGATCATGATAATGAGAGTAAAGTTTCTTATAATTTAATCTAAATTTGTTCTTGATCGTAGGATTATTAATTTGGACATTAGTAATCCGGTTAGATCAATATTTATGTGATCGTCTTTATGGGATAAAGATTAGTTGATCTCATTAACTAAATTACATAGATAGATGATACATATAGAGATATGGTCATTGAACCGACTCATTGGATAATTCCTAATGGTTAGAATTACCATAAACTGTCAATAGGATATTCTCTTGAAGAATGTGATGTAAGAATTTCCTTTGACCTGAGATCGTCATAGTAATTGACAAGTTATTTATTGTGCTTTGATACCAGACACCTATGGCCCTAGGGCGATAGTTGAAAGGATATTGGGTACGATTAAATACTTGTAGAATTAGTGATTGATCAAGATGGAATCTGTCAACTCTTGGTAATGAGTTTAAGCTCCATGTTGTCATGAATTATAAACGACCAAACTAAGACCTTGGCCAGGGCAATTGAATGAAAGAAGAAATGAGTTTCTTAGGTCATTCAATGGTCGATTATATTTGACATGAACACATAGTTAGTCGCCTATTAGGATTTGACAGTTGAACTATATCCTAGGGTGATCCAGAGCTATAAGGACAGAAGGAATTACTATATTATTCTTCTACTGATTCTTGAGAGTAAATTGTATACTTCATACTATCCGGTCGTTAAGGAGTGTTGCTAGACGCCACCCTTGATTAGTATATTGATGTGATCAATTTACTACCGGTTTAGTATTGAACCTATGGGGTCGCACACTAACGAGTGTTCTGATCTTTGCTAAAGGATTAATTAATTAATTTATTATTTGATAATTAAATTAAAGAATTTAATTAGTCAAATAAATTTAATTATTAGTCCAAATAAAATATTATTATATTCTTTGCTAGCACAGAGGTTATAATTATTATTGTGAACAAATTGAAGTTTTCTATTTAGAATAGAAAATTAAATTATATCTCTTGGTTAAAATATATATGTGCTATACATATATATATATATATATATATATATATATATATATATTATAAAGCCGTGTTAATTTATATGAAGGTTATATATAAATATCAGTTTCCTTACCAATTTTGAATTGGAGATGAAAGTCCAAAAAGGACTACGGCATTTACGTGATTCCATTAAGAATGGGATATATATTTTACATTAGAAAACTTTATAATTGTAAAGTGACGTATAAGTTGAATCCAATGTTAAGTTGGATACACGAGAATCCAAGTTTGAGTTGGAGGAATGGATTCGGCAGTCACGTTATGTGATTTTCCAATTTTCATATAATTCGATTGAAGTTTATTTTTGAAATAAATTTTTATCCTAAGTAAATTATTACCTCAACCAAATAGGAATAGGATTTTTAGGTGATGCTATATAAGGGATGATGGAGAAAATTTTGTCATAATTAATTCTTGAGAAGAAAGAACACTTTGTGAAAGTGAGAATACAATACAAAGCCAAGAGAGAAAATACAATTGAAAGAAAAGTGTTTCTTGTTCTTCTACCTTTGAGTTGAGATTTTTGAGAAAAATTTCAGCACAATATTTTCTTCAATTTGTTCATGGGTTTCATTGATCAAAGAGTTGATAGCAAGGGTCGGTCTCGGTGTGGATACGCATAGAATCTTCGCATTATCGAAGAAATTTTGAAACGAGACTCTCTTAACAAGGTACGTCTTTGATCCGATCTATTGACATGTAAATAAATTTTAAACACGAAAAAATCTGTCTAGGATTGTTATTGTCTTCCGCTGCGTGTTTGAACACCTATATGCAATCCTTCAGATGATTTATTGCAAGGTTTGATGATTGATTTCTAAGATTTTGATGATTTATTAATAAGGAGTTGTGATGCCCGGAACATAAATTTGGATCCATTCCTCTGGATTATGTAATCGCCCATTCTACCTTGGGTTGTGTGTGCATAGTGATATGGGTACTTGGGAGGTGTCGGGTAGGAGTATTCAAAATTGATCCGAAAATCGAATCGAACCGAAGCTTAATGGCTTACTGGTAATGGCTTAACGGCTTAACGGACGGGGAACAGATTGAATATCGATTTAGGGGCAGATTATTCTAATTTCTTAACGGATAATCCGTTAACCCATTAAGAATATATATAATTAATCAAATTTTGCTAAATAGGAATATAGGAATATATTCAATTTAACTGGAAGAAGAAGTTGAATAAAAAGTTTCTGATTTATTACAATACTAACAAAGATAAAAGAAATTGATTCATTATCTATCACTTCCGGAGGAAAACGACGTACATAAATTGCATATATTTTATGAACATTAATTAGATAAAATAACAGATCTGTCCTCGAGAAATTAATGAGACTAGATCTGGCTTCTCTTGTAGAATTAGTGCAATATAATTTCTGCGATCGAGGGAAAGTTGGGAAATCTAAAGAAAAAAGTAACACACATTTCACAAACCTTAATGATTTCAAGAGGAAGCTATTGTCGAAGAGGAGCGCGAAGAGTAGCCATTTCTTGTCTTCTTTTTTAAACCAAAGTCATATCAAGTCCTAATTTTTTTGCTTATTTCCTTCTTCTGGTAGTACTGCTGGATTCCTAGAATCATTGATAATTTTGCAAGGCCGATAAACCGCCTGATAACAGCCCGATAAGAGCTAAACCGATACAAATCCGCCCGATACCTTATCGGGCGGCTAGCGGATTAATACATTTAAAAGCCGATAATCGATAAGCCAAACCGTTAAGAGTAAATAACCGTCCAATCCGCCTGATAAGCCGCCCTAGTGTCGGGCACTTGGGAGGTGTCGGTTGAGGAAGAAATGGAGTCTTTCACATGCATTGATATTGTTGACTCGTGTACTGACATGCATATACATGTTACTTGATGCATATCATCTCTATACGCTGATGTTGCGCCTTACTTGAGTTCTTGATCAACTTTACCGTGGACATAAATGTTGTCACAAAATGGAAATTGTGGTCAGTGTTGGTCCATAGACTCGAAAATGCTTTCAAAGACAATTTGACGAAACTTGCAAACCGTGATCACGGTCGCGCTTTCATAAGTACGGCTAGGAAACCATGGTCACAATTTTGGTCAGTAATGACCGGACCGGTTGTTTTGACCATTAGCATTTTTGTTCAGTAGTTTAAGGTCTTTAGTAGTTTCATATGTGTATTATGACGTGAGTTTATAGCTGGTTTTGATTTTTGAATGGTTCGGGATTGATTTGAAAGAACGATTCTCAATTTGGAAGCTTTAAGTTGGAAGAATTGACCAAGTTTAACTTTTAAGTATTTGACCTCGAATCAAAGTTTTTTGATGGTTTCAATAGGTTTGTACGGTTATTTTGGACTTAGGCGTATGTCCGGATTCGTATTTGGATGTTTGTAGAAGGTTTTGGCTCTATTTGGCGAAAGTTGGCAATTTGAAGGTTTAGAAAGTTCATAGGTTTGACTGGGAGTTGACTTGATAGGTTTTTTATGTCATTTGGAACTTGTGTGCAAAATTTGAGGTGATTTCGAGTTGTTTGGACGTGTTCGGCGCAAGTGTGAAATTTGGAAATTTGAAATAGTTCATTAAGGTTGAATTGAGATGTGATTTATGGTTTTGGTGTTATTTTGTGTGATTTGAGGCCTCGAGTAGGTCCGTATTATATTTTTTATCTTGTTGGTACGTTCGGACGGGGTCCTAAGGGCTTGGGTGAGTTTCAGGGTGATTCCAAACCATTTTCTCTCATGTTTGCATTGATGGTTTTCTCTTATTTGTCTTCTTCGCATGAGTGAGTAAGATCGTAATCGCAATGTGTATGTTGGAGTTGGGTGGTTTTTCCTCTTTGCATTCGCAATTGGAGGTTCGCATTCACAGAGGTTGAGTGGCTTGAGCATTGCGTTCGCAGAGGGTAGTCGCGTTTGCGTTGGAGAGCTGGGAGCCGGGAAATTGGCTCCGTGTTCGCATGGTTTGTGCCATGTTCGCGGAGGGTTGGCATCTTTGTGCATCGCATTCGAAAGATAAGTGTCGCAAACGTGAAGGGTATTCCTTGGGGCAGTGCTGTTTTGTACTTCGCAATCGCAAAGTTGGTCCTGCGATTGCTGTAACGACCCAATCGGTCGTTTTGAGCTTTTGCACTTCACTCACTAATTTTCGGGCAAGACTAGCCCTGTGTAATGTGTCACACCTCCTTTTTTTACACCCCGAGAGAGATATAAGGGAGTTTTACCAATTTAAGTGACATTATTCGAAATGGGATTATATATTTATTTTTTATTCAGAGTCGCTACTTGGAATATCTTAATTGGTGTCCCAAGTCATCAGTTTATTTTAAATCCCAAATCGAGAAAATTTCGACTGTCCTTTTGAAGTCTGCGAACCAGAAATTCTAGATAAGGAATTCTGTTAACCTGGGAGAAGGTCTTAGGCATTCTCGGTTCCGTGGTTCTAACATGATCACTTAGCAATTTATACTTGGCTTAATTGTTCAATTACTTATTTTAGGACCTATGTGCATTTACCTTTTTAAACACTTTTAATAACTTGATTTATTCGTAATTAAAGAATTGAGTTACGCGTACATATACTCTTTTCTTTTGGCGCGTCAAAAATCATGTCACGCGAACGTGTCCACAATTAATAACGGTTTGTTTATTTTAATAAGGAAAGTTTGGTTGAAGTTGCGCGAACGCATCCCTCGAGTCATTTTTAGAATTAAATTTGTAATTATATTACGCGAACGTATACATAATCAAAATATTTGTCTCAATCGAGCCTAAAGCAAACTACGAGTATTTGATTAAGGCGTAATTTTGAAGTGCATCTAAAGGTGTGATTAAATCACTAAACTATTCTACATCATGTATCTAGGTGTATAGGTACAATACTACATGAGATACTTATTTGAAATAAGTGTGGCAGCTTTATTTATTAAATGCCAAACGGGCCCAAATTTTGAAGTTTGGGACCTGACAAAGGTTGAGTCCAAATGAACTCTAAACCAAGACACATATTGTCTATTTATTCAAACAATTAAATTAATTCTAAAAGAACTTGGGCCTGACTTAATTCAAATAAATCTAACCCAAATAAATTATTAATCAATTTGAACATGATGGATTCAAGAAAATTTGGGTCTACTAAGTAACTCTGGCCAATATCCCTTTGTGGACACAAAAATAAATTTAATGATGAGTCCAAGTGAAATCTAGTCCAACACATATTTGAAGGAAATTTGAAATTAATATACCTAATGAGAAAATGCAAGATTTTAACTATATTTTTGGTTTGTCTTTTGAAACAGAAAAGTCAAAAAAAAAAAGTTTTCAATAAATAAAATCTTTTAAATTTTAGACAATCTTCCTACTAAATTGCCTAAGTCTTTATTTTTCGAAAATGCTGATTTTGAAGATTATTTGTATTCCAAAAATCTTGAAGTGTGAATGCTATTGATCAACTCATTTTTTGTTTAGTAAAAAATCAGAATACAAATTCATAAACCCAATAGGGTTTGGACATGAAAATGTATTATGGTTATCACTTAGTTACTTCTAAAAATTTAATTTTTATGACTTTAAGCTAATAATAATTCAGCATAATTTAACTATTAAAAACAGTGTTGTAAATTGCTAATCTATTAAGCTGGTTTAACACACAAAGAAATGCAGTAAAATTATTACATTTTTTGTTAACTGAATAATCAAACTTTTTAGTGCTATTTTAACAAAATTCTGGAAAATGACTTATATGATGCTACTACATATGAACATACAAATTTTATAAATATTTGAATCTTTAAGCAGATTCTGTAACTTTCAAAATACTTTTAAACTAATACATTTGCCTAAAACATTATAAACAAATTTACAACATAACAAACAAACAAGCTTCAAACAAACATGGTTCATGTGATATTCAAACTAACTGCAGATTTGTCAATAAATTCCCATCATCATTCAAAAAAAGAAAGAAATTTTATACTTTTTGTTAAGAAGAGTACCTTGACAGCAGCAAGAAAACAAATAGAAAGAAAATAGATCGCTGAAAAATTGAGTGAGCAACAACAGCAAACCCCAAACAGAAAGAAAATAGATCTCTTAAAAGTTGAGTGAGAAACAACAGAAAACCAAAACCAGCTTCCAATAACCCAGAAATTCAGAAGATAGTGAGAAAAGTCAGTAGGAGTTTTTTTCTAATAGTGAAAGAAAGAGGCTCCAAAGTAGTGCAGAATCAGTGTATTTTTTTAGGTCTAAAAATGTATATCCAGCTCTGTGAATAATTAAAAGACGGAGTGTATTTATAGAATGAGGAGGTGAGAAGGGATTAGAATTGAGGTACAAAGAATCTGTCAGAATTCCCTATTAATTAGGAAAAATGGCATCTTCTTTACAGAAATGGACAACTGTTCAGTTTCTAGTACATTCCGTATCTCAAAAAATAGAAAAGTGTCCCATTTCTGGATTTTTTTGGATCTTATCATTTTCCTTACTCAGCATTGGGACAATTGTCCCTATTCTAGAAAGTTCTAGCATATTCTGAATGATTTTTAAAATTTAGGTTTCTAAAATTGACCCTTAAGGGTCTTGGAATTACCTCAAAACTGGATTGGTTTCGGGCCTGAGTCAGATGACTCTTGGCCTAAAGAGCTTGGGCTTTTAAACTTTAACAAAGCTATGGGCCTATCCATTTAGCTAGGCCCAAAAATTAACAACAATAAGCAAGAAATAATAAACAATAATGAAACACAAAGAAAGAAATGTAACACTTTTTTCCATTTTTTTAACTCTATTTTTTTCTTTTTCTTGATTAATCTATTTTAATTAATTAATTAAAAAACTATAAACTATTATAATATGATTATACTAACTTTACATATATTTTAACTAGATCCGATTTTAAATAATTAACTACTTATTACAGAATTAACAAAACATAAATACAAAATGCGTTAAAAATAAATAACAGAAATAAAAATGGAAGAAATAAATAAAAGATAAAAATAGAAGGCGTAAATAAATTTAAAAAAACAAAATAAAATGCGGAAAAAATAACAGTAAATAAAATGCGAAAATTAAAAAAAAGCGTAAATGATAGAAAATAAATAACAAATGTGTAAATAAAATTACAAAATTTCAAGGGTCTAATCGTGAAAAAACCCTCAAGCCAAGACTCCCGTCTTGGATCTAAGATCCTTGATGGAAGATCTTGACCGGAGGATTTTTTAATGATTAGAAAAATGTAAAAAATGTATATCTAGGGTTTTGGCCTTTTTAGATCCAAGATCTATGGATTTTGGTTGGGTTTTTGGGGATTTGGTTGGTAGGATGAGGTTTAGAAGGATGAGATTAGTGTATGGTGTGAATTTGATGGATTTTGGAGTTCCGCCGCCGCCTTAGGCGATTTCTGGCGGCGGCGCCGCCATGGGGATGGGAGTTTCGGCCACTTTTAAATTTTTGGATGGCTGATTTTTTATGGCTTTTGGTGGTGGGGTGAGGTAGAGTAGAAGAAGAGGAGAAGATCTTCGTTATTTTGAAGCTTTTTGGAGGTCGGCAGTCGTCGGTGGAGATTTCCGGCGGGCGGCGGTGCCGGTGGATGTCACGACCCCAAACCCGATTGTGATGGCGCCCAACACTAATGCTAGGTAAGCCCGACCATTCACTCTCTCTCAACCGAGCGTGAAGCTCAAAATCAATTAATTAAATACTTAAATCAAATATCAATACTCATAGCTGAAATGCTCAAATGAAAACAATACTAAACTCTAACGAAAAACTGCAACTCCCAAAGACCTGGGGTCATGAGTCTAGAGCCTCTAAATAATACCGAGTCAAGAATCCTCAAAAAAATAAATATGTTCTGAAGTACGGAAATAATAAAATATAGGGGAGGAGTCGGGTCCTACGGACGTCAAGCAGCTACCTCGACAACTCCTGAAAACTCTGGAAACAGCAACTAGCTCAACTTGGCTCCCGAAGTACCTGAATCTGCACACAAGGTGCAGGGAGTAAAGTGAGTACTTTCAACTCAGTGGTAATAGGCATGTATAATGTCTGACAGTAAAAAACCCCAAATATAGCACAATGCAAAGCTATAACCAATTTGTCTACACATTCATCAATGGAACAGCAACAGGTAATGACAGGCAGAACAAGTAAATAACAATGCATGAATACAATGCAATGCACATGACCGCTACGGCGCATAGCCCGATCCATTTAACGTCGACGGCGCTCACTGGGGGTGTGTACATACTCCGGAGGGGCTCCTACAGCCCAAGCGCAATATAATCATAGCATTCGCTGCAGCGTGCAGCCCGATCCACAATCAGTCCAGTTATATATGCATGCAAGCCACACGGGCACAATCAAGTTTACCATTTTCGGTTCCATTTAACAGGTATTATAGTTTAAGTGATTTAAAACCTTAGAAATTTACTAATCATTTCGAGACAGTGTTTAACTCAGGACTGATATCATGAAAACATGCTAAGCATCATGGAAACAGTAATAATAATCCATACGGGATCCAAATAATGGCATGCTGTCCAAATATGCTCATAGCAATCCAAGTAGGATGTTTACCAATCAATTTCTAGTCAATGCACATTATGAACATCACTCGGACGGACTAAGCCATAGTCCTCCAATCACAAACGACCCCGCACTCTCCGTATAGTACGTGTCTCGCCTTAATATAGCATCACAGTGTGATATACCAGGGTTTCAAACCCTCAGGTCATCATCCACATCTATTACTCACTTCAAGCCGACCACAAAACTAGTCCGCCACGCCTTTTCCTCTCGAATCTGCCTCCTCGCGCGTCGAATCTAGTCAAAACCACAACGAATACATTACAACAGGCTAATGGAACATAACCGAATTGAAATTACTCGAAAAATACTCAAAAATACGAAGTTGGCAAAACCCGAGCCCCGGGCCCACTTCTCAAAAAATTCTAAAAATCACACCAACGGATTCTTCGTCTCGCCACGAGTCCGTATACACATTCATAACTACTACCGAAACAACAATTCATTAGCTCTATACTCTTGGCAAGAACTATCACCTCATTCTGAGCCAAACAATGGTCTTAGCTCTTTAATTTACTTCACATACCCAGATTATACTGATCTCAAATTCAATGATCTTGTCTCACCCAGTACGAACTGCTCAGGCAATAAGCCACTCCAGACATAATTATAAGTCGCATATGATGCCCCAATGTGCCAATAGGCTACCAATTCTTCGCAATACAAAAGAAAACGAGCTCTGGAAGGAATTGCCAAATCCTACGCACTAATACAGACTTTCCTTGGAAAATAGGAAGCAAGGCATAAAAAGATAGCTTATCGAAAACTATACTCGATTTCACATTGTTGCGGCGTGCAACCCGATCCAGATAACATACCCATGGCGGCGTGCCACCCGATCCACACATAGATCTCACATAAGGAGATACACATCGAGACAAATCTGCTCATTACAACAAGATACCGAATATCGGTCATGNTCACACGGAGTAATGCATCACTACGCGAGATATCTGATGATGAAGCATCAACTTAACTACTCCTCCATGAGGACCGCGTACTAAAATGCACACATCTGGCCTAATATAGAGCCATTATTCACATTAAATCTATCCATTGACTTCAAGCCGATTCTGATCACACTAAACTAGTCTAATAACCTTTCAAAGGTCCATAACAACTTCCATTTTCTTCATAGAACACAAGAACAACTATCACAATCGGAGTAATCCTCCCCAGTTCACAACTCAATATGCCAAGTGCCCTCCAGGCATGAATCTTTAATTTAACGACATCATCTCNTTATCTTAACCATCGAAACGTCTTTCCTGCTCATCCGAGCTCTTGACATCTTGTCAAAAAATTTCCTTCACTCGTGCCATTCTCGGCCTAATTTCTACAACCAAAACTAATTCGCCAGCATGCCTCAAATTAGAATCGACACAGCACATAACCGTACAATCAACTAACCGATAACAAGATCCCCAACTTGGCTCGAAAGCCATAGATCAAAACACACTCAATAAATCATAACGCATATGCTCTGTTGTTGCATTAATACCATAGTAAGATTGAACTCGCTCCTTCATAAGCTTGTGGAAACACAAATCATCTGGAATTTTTAACTCTTCTGAAGTTCTTGCATTCACTCACATAACAGTCAAGCCCACTCTCTAGGCGACCAAATTTTTTACTAAGTCCTAAATTTTTTTTAAAAATTTCGGCAGAGTCTCTTTTGTAATTGGGCCTATCCACCTGCTAGAGAATCACAAAACCATCCTAACAATACATCCACAACTTGACAAAGCATCAAAATGTATATCAATTACATAAATCTCAATACTACATGTATTATACTATCAAAATTGATACATGGACATGCGTTGCACCTATTTGAATCATAACACATAGAAAATACCCTTCAACCCTCCATTATTGGGCTATTCAACCAAGTAGGAACATATTCTTTCTTTAATGCTTTCGGCATTCAAGGTGGTCTCCTTGACTCAACGATTTCGTCACAATACATTTACAGAAGCGATCTCAGCTCCCAGACTTATCTAACTAATATGACAAATAGATTTTCCTTATAAGCCAATTGCCCATTAGCTTTACCTTTAGTTACTATTTTTTTTGTATACCTTCCACTGCCATACACATTATACCATCAGTTAATCTTCCTGAGTCTAAACTCATACCGCCACATGCAACGCACTTTACTTTCCAACTAGGAGACACGAAAAATATTCTTCATGCGGCCATAACTCGGGGCTACTCAACAGATCACAATAAGATTTGAATCACTTAACAGTTCATCTACTATCCAGTAGGCTTCTTCGCCACTACCAAGTAGTATAAATACACTTCGCAGCACTAACATACTCCTCACATGGATATCCAACCGCCATTCTTGCTACTAAGGACAATAATGAACATATGAGTTCAAAACACTTGCTCACAAAATCAGCACCTCGGTGCTCAAGCCGTTGGCAAAGATTCGGCCTCTAGTCCTCCAGACTGGTCGAACTTCAAACTCACAGAGATTACTCCTCGCCCTTCGATCAGGGAATCAAAAGCCATCGAGGCACATCTGATACTGAGCACTCGTTCGTGCATACGATCACACGGAAGGAATTTCAAGAGTTTCTCTTCAAGCTAAATCAAGTACGCACGATAAGAATTCCAAGAAAGTGAAGTTTTCCTAAAGTTTCTGCAGCCTCTCGAGGATAAATACAGAAGTCTCCGTACCGATCCGCGAGACTCTACCAACCGGCTCATGACTCATGAGGCCTAATAACCTAGGCTCTGATACCAACTTGTCACGACCCTAAAACCGGTCGTGATGGCGCCCAACACTAATGCTAGGCAAGCCCGACCATTCACTCTCTCTCAACCGAGCGTGAAGCTCAAAACCAATTAATTAAATACTTAAATCAAATATCAATACTCATAGCTGAAATGCTCAAATGAAAACAATACTAAACTCTAACTAAAAACTGCAACTCCTAAAGACCTGGGGTCATGAGTCTAGAGCCTCTAAATAATACCGAGTCAAGAATCCTCAAAAAAATAAATATGTTCTGAAGTACAGAAATAATAAAGGGATAGGGGAGGATTCGGGTCCTGCGGACGTCAAGCAGCTACCTCGACAACTCCTGAAAACTCTAGAAACAGCAACTAGCT
>MU698540.1:340893-433357 GCA_026770625.1 Nicotiana glauca | reverse complement strand
GGGGGGGGGGGGGAGATGGGTTGGGATTTGATTTTTTAAGGTTTTTGGGCTTGGGGGTGTCTTGGGTTAAGTTAGGATTGGGTTAGTTTAGGAAGAAATGGCTCAATTCGGCCAAAAAACTCTTTTTAAAATTTTTAAAGACTAATTA
Organism: Nicotiana glauca; assembly: GCA_026770625.1. Taxonomy (NCBI): domain Eukaryota; kingdom Viridiplantae; phylum Streptophyta; class Magnoliopsida; order Solanales; family Solanaceae; genus Nicotiana; species Nicotiana glauca. Next base: position 433,209 of record MU698540.1, on the reverse strand, counting down.
ATTTAAATAAACCCTAAATTAAGTCCAAAATTATCTTTATTTTTAAAATTTAACTAATTATCTATTTATAATAATCATTAAAATTACTTGATCCTAAATTAAACGAGAAAAAATCAATAATCTAAAAATTAAAAGGTAAAAGGTAAAAAATTATAAAATGAGCCATTTTTTGATTTTCAACTTTAATAAAATAAATACTTAATCCTAAAACTATAAAAACAAAAATTTAAATGCAACGCATGGTATTTTTTTGTTGTTGATGTTTTTATTATTTTTAATAAAAATCAAACGTGCACAAAAATACAAACAATTAATAAAAATACTACCAAAAATCCTATAAAATGGCAAATAATTTGAAAAAAATTATTTTCTTGGATTTTATTGGAGTATTTCATATAGGTCAAAAATTATGTGCTCAGATGATGTATTATGACTTATGTAGATCGTTGGTTTTTCTTTTCAGGATAATCGGAATAGATTTGAAAAAATAATTCTCAGTTTGAAGCTTTAAAATTAAAAGATTTGACCAAGTATTGACTTTTTAGCATTCTATCTCGGATTCTGATTTTTATAATTTGGTTAACTCCGTTAGGTGATTTTGGAGTTGGGAGCGCGTCTTGAATGTATTTTGGAGGTCAGTGGCAGATTTAGGCTTGAATTAGCAAAATTAAAATTTTGGCATTTTTCGGTCGGTAGTGGAAATTTTGATATCAGCGTTAGAACAAATTTTCAAAAATTAGAGTAGGTTCGTTGTGTCATTTGGGACATGTGTGCAAAATTTTAGATCATTCGGACGAGGTTTGGAAGACGTTTTGATCGAAAGCGGAATTTGAAAGTTTTGGAATTTTTAGGCTTGAATCCGAGGGTGATTTGATGTTTTGATGTTGTTTTGAGCATTCTGAAGGTTGGAATAAGTTTGAATGATGTTATGGGATGTGTTGGCATGTTTGGTTGAGGTCCCGAGGGCCTCGGGTGTGTTTCAGATGCTTAACGGGTCATCTTTGGACTTGAAAATCTGGTAGATTTTGCTGGTATTTCATAGCAGACGGTTTGTTCTTTGCATTTGCAGTCAGGGACTCGCGTTCGTGAAGAGTGTTCTCTGAGGTAGTGAATTATGTTCTTCACATACACATTAGGGTGTCATGTTCGCAATGTGTTGATGTTGTGTTCTTCGCGTTCGCGCTTTGGATGTCGTGTTCGCGATGTTATGTCTCCAGTAGGTATCGAGTTCGCAAGTCTTGTGCCACAAACGCGTAGAGCATTTTTAGGAGCCAATATTTATCATCATCGGGGACGCAATGGTTGTCCTGCTTTTGCAAAAGAGGAAGCCTGGGCAACTTTATAAAGTACTCTTCATCTGAAGGACTTGAGGTCAGGGTCTGCTTGTAGCTTGAGCACTGAGGTGTTGATTGTGTAGGTACGTGCTTTTGAATTTATATGTTCGATAGTGTCCCTATTAGGGGAAGTGATGACTGGATAGCTACGTTATGAGTATGATGTGACTGCGGGATGTGTCATATGATTTGAATGAGACGAGAAAGGCTAACTTGGGGTAGCAAGAACAATCTGGTGCTTGATTTCCACCGTAATTTGATGTATAGCCCGAGTTGTGTGCGTGTTGAAGGATCCTTTCATGTTGTCTAGTTGGAGAGTGAAGTAGATTTCATGTTACGATATGAGTTCAGAATCGGGAAGATTAAGTGATTGCGTAAGGTTTATGACGGTGGAAGGGTATGAAGAGCTGTTAGTTTGAGGCGAAGAAGGTCGATTATCTCCTGCGGAGTTTTCTGAAGTTTGTGTGATCCTTACATTGTTTGTTGGAAGACCTCTTTTACCGGTAAAATATCTGTGTTGCAATTTGAATTTGGATCGCTTAAGAGAGTGGGATTGACTGTTGCGAGGGTGAATACGAGATTTTCAGAAGATTTGAGGTACTGGATGGCTTGTATTGCGCGAGCTTATGAGGGACCTAGTGTAATCTCACCATGGTATTATGGTTGTAGAAGATTATGGGCATTGTGAGTTCGGTCTGTTTTGACCTATGGCTTTGAGCCAAATGGGGGAGTTTGCTATTGATTAGTTGATTGCACGGTTACATATTGTATTGGTTTCAGTTTGGGGTATACTAGTAAATTATTTGTGGCTTGTAGGGGATCGAGATCGAGGATGGCTCGAGTGAAGGAAAATTTTAATAAATGTTATGTTATCCTTTATGGGTGTATGATAATCATGTAACGACTTTGGTAAAGGATATACGGTGCATGGAGCAGGAAATTATTTGATCGTATTAAGGTGGGGTTGTTTTCTAGTGTGTTGGAGTGCTGATGGATCACAGATCGTTCGGTGATCAGTCTAATTGAGGTTTGAGTTGAGTGGATGACTCTCGAGAATGGTTCCAATGAATTCAAGATTTATACGTGGCAATTAGAAATCTTCAGGATGTGTATTTGACTAGAAATTGAGATTTATATTGGAGGATGTCAAGACTTGTGGTATTTCCATATCATTACGGATTTTGCATCTCAATATCAGGAAGGTGAAGGTAATGGCTTAGATTCGTAGGAAGTCTTTTCAGGGTCAATATTTAAAAAGTGGTGCTTCTGGGATATTTAAGAGCATATTTATCAGCTTATGAGCCATAGACAGTGTGGTTTTACGCTTGGGTCTCGTGTGGTGATTCTGGGTTGAGGACTGTGCTATCGTGGCAAGGAGAAGTATCAATTCGAAGGTAAGTCAGAAGAAGCTTAGGATAAATAGTACAACTTGGTAGTAGGTCGGATCGGCATGGTAAGGGATATGATTAGTTCTTTGTGTTCTTACGAGGTAATGAGTTTCTACAGGTATGTCGTGGCAATACTCTTAGATTTTGATGGCCTGGCATAGCATTCAGTCCTGACGGTTTGGTTTTGTGCGTATGGGATTCGGAGAGCTCTTGATGGTTTCCACCATGGTTAGAGAAGTATATTTTCTATTGGCGTGAGGAGCATGTGATGAATAGTGATTTTCTTCTAGGTAGGATCAAATGGGAAGTTCTCGGCTAGTTGAGTACGTAGTTGCGTGAGGCTCTGAATGGATATGACGTTCTCATGTTTATCCTAGGATGGTATGGTATATGCGGTATGTTGTGTAGGATTGAGATTTGCATGTGTAAGGTCACAGTTCAGTTCTGAAAGGAAGGTCATAAATTCTTAGGCAGCATTGGCAGTTTCAGTAGATTAGGGAAATGATAGTACAAATTGGTGTGGCTTGATGAGGGTATACATTTTAGAAAGGGCAATGTGATTAAGTTAATGATACTCCTTTGGTATTGAGGCACTCTCTTGTTTGATCGACTGCTGATATTTGAATTTACTTAGTGGTGTCGTGCCCCTTTTTCCTCGCGTAGTCCGGGTTTTGACATTCATTAGGAACAACTCATTTCCTTTTGGTAATTGGGTATTTGAAGAGTCACCACCTAACGGATTAAGGTGCGTTAGGACACCTAGAGCAATTAACTTATATAACTAGTTTGCATTACCAGAGATTAGGGTAAGGGCACAAAATAACCTTGAGGGGAAGGTGTTAGTCACCCCTCGCGGTCTAAAACAGTGGGTTCCGGCCGAACTCAATTATGTGAATTAGTCATCTAACAAATAGATAGTTTAAACACACATATATGATAGAGAAAATTTGACAGATAAGCAGTCTAAGCACATATGCACGATAAAGGAATTTTAACAAATAAGCAGTCTAAGTGCACGTTTGTAAATAAAATGAGGTAGGTCCTAGGTTTGTCAGCGTATAGGATCATATCTATGCAATAACCGGTAAGCCTTTCTCAACTAGAGGGGTTACGCATGGTATTGGCACACAGGTCATCATATCCTTTACTATCCAAGTCCCTCCCCTTGGTCATAGCCTAAAGCGTTCTAGCAACCTCAAGATATATTATATGCGTGCACTACCCATCCCTTTAGTTATATAGTCCCGAAGGTATTTTAGGACTTCTAGTTAGGATGGATATAGACTCTTCTACAGTAATGAAAGGAGAAAACTCTAGGAGACAAACAAAACAATTAGGACTGTCAACTAAAGAACAATTAAAAGGGGCTCACATATTACCCCCACAAATAGAACAAACAAATGCACGTCTCAGACAGCAGTATTTTAGACATTTGAAAAGACTACTAATGATAGGATATCTAGGTGAACACAAGTCAAAACATATGCAATTCTTAGTTAAAGCGAAAATGTTAAAGACCTAATCAGTTTGCCTACTGGTTTTAGGATTTGTTAAATCTGGCTGTTCGTAAATAAGCACAGCATAGTTTCCACTTTTATAAGATTTTAATTACCTATAAGCTCGCCTAGGCAGAGATACCCTATAAACATACTGTCTAAGTGCAAACCGAATCAATTAAAAACAAATAGTTTTGGAACTTATTAAGTCCTATAGGCATGTTGGTCTAGGTGCTGAACATTACAGAGCTGGTTAGCATACATTAAATCCTAGAACGTGATATCTAGATGCTGAGATTGCTTTCTTAAACAGGATAGTTACTGATTTATACGATGTAGACATGGTTTTAAAATGAATGCCACAACAGTCCTAGGGCAGGATCTCTAATGCACATGATGAATAGACGTTTTGTTAAAGCAAGATTATAGTAGTGATCTACTAACATGATTTATAGGTAATCATGATCATGTAGAAGCAGAATTCTGTAACTGATGAGGTGATGAGCCTACAACATGTTTGCGAGTATGCCAAACAATCCCTAAGAATGGTTTCTAAAGCAAGTAAACATAATAAACATAAGGCATGATCTCTAATACAAGTCAGCATAGTGATCATAAGGGCATGATTTCTAACCGAATACCCTCACAAAAATCATATAAGAATCCCCTTCCCTTTTACTAATCTCCCCAACATCTGTTTACAAAGATAATTATGATAGACCAATAGTGAATAAATTACATAAATAAATATAAACTACCTATAGGGAGCCTGAATTAGGCCTAAAGTAAACCTAGGGATGCTAGGCCTTCAAAATAGTCTCAAATGCCAAGAGCCTCATAGCCAATGGTGTGTCCTGGTGTGTCAAAGTTCCCTAAGGACCTTAGGGATCCTGGGCAGTGCTCACACCAAGACCTTTTCTTAAAATAGAGAACTAATTATGTGCAGTGTGGAAGGCCAGCCCTGGTGTGCTAGAGTTCAGAGGAATCTCAAGGATTCCTAGGCAGTACACACACTAGAGGAGAAGCACTTAACAGTCTAAGAGGAAAGTGAGGGTCCATCACATAGTTTAGAAAACGCTTAGTAAAACAGTGTAGAGATAACTTTCAGGAGAGAAAAGATTTTCAGGAATAGACATAGTTTTGAGAAACTTCTAAGAGTGGAAAACGGTTTTTGAAATCAATTCTAAGAAGAAAAAATATTCAAACATACAATTCCACAGACTTGGAATTCCCAGAATCACAACCATTTAATAGGCAGCTTTACAAATAAAGATTATGGGGCTGGGAAAATATAGAGCTCACAACAGAGACACATGATCAGGGTATAAGGGGGAAGCAAGTGCACAAAATAATTAGGAGTCTACATATTCAGAGACCTAACAGGTTAGTCATGATAATAGGCAATTAAGACATAAAGGCAGAGTGTAGTAATAGTCATGTTGAAGATAGGGGTGTATTGAATAGGATTAGCCATACAATTAGGATCGATCAAGCACATTAGGAGATTAAGTTACTAACATAATCACATTTGAGATGAGTAAATAGAGATAATATGCTGGCCAAGTATCTAACAACCAAGTGAGACCTAGACTTGCTAATTACATGTTTGAACAAAGAAGACAGAATTTAGACATACTGAATAAAGTAGTAAACATGAAGAAAAATTGAATACATAGCCAATCGAACTAGTGGGGGAATAAATTTATAGACATGGAACACACAGAGTTTGAGTTTCAGAATTGAACTAGGGACAAACTAGTTTAAAGAGGCAAAGTGCAGAATCTAAAGCAAGTGTAATGCCACTGTCTAGCCTTGGATTTCAGCCAGCTAGACCAATAGTTAGCACAAGTGGCAAAGGAAGAAGAGAGGGTTTGAGTGTGTGTGTATATCTATTTTGAACTAAGTGTTTGTGCTAAGAAGAATCAGAATGAGAGTATATATAGCACTTAGTGAGATAAAAACAAATGAGGTAAGGATATGTCAGTTCATAAAATAAGGGCAATCGAATAAATCAACCAGTTAATTGGGGATTTAACCAATCAAATCATACAGGAAATCTGGGAAAGACCCTTTAGAATAGGGAGATCCAATCAACGATACAAATTAAGGCTCAAATAAGGTAAGAGAATCAATCATACCATTTAAAACTTCTAAATTAGAATAATAGTTTAATTAAGAAAAATGATACTAATTAAAGTCACAAATAAAGTAAATAGGAAAATTACAAAGAAGTATTGATTTGAACGGGAAAATATAATTCGCATCCCTAATAAAATCAGCCAAAATAATTAATTGACAAAAATAAACACATAACGGAAGAAAAATTGAAGAAACCAGTGCCATAAATTGAAGTACCTAGGGTTTAAGCATATACATGAAATTAGCCAAACTAGTAAAGGAATAATCAGGTTTAACACTTGAAAGTTAAGAAAAATAGTTTGAAGAGAACTTAGGACGAACCCTAGTTCTGAGAAGTCATTGAAATTGAATAATGATAAGGAAAACATAAAGTTTTTCCGAAGAAAATACCAAATAATGTTCAGAACGTTTCAAATCTACAAAGATCTGAACAGACCCAATTAATCATGAGATTTGGGTTTTGAAAATAATAGAGGTGAAAGAGACATGGTCCAAAGTCATAGTTTCGAACTGAAAATAGGAAGAAAATAGCACTCACAAACGATAATGGTCATAGGTAGACCTTTGAACAGTCTTCGAACCAAATCTGAGTTAGATCTTTTCAAGATCCCTTCATGCAAAAACATGGTGGAAGAACTAGGAGAGGAAAGAGGCTGGTAGAGGCCTCAAAGCACCATGGAATCTCATGGAAAAGGTAGGAATCGAAGGAATTTTGGGTAGATTTTAGGTGACGGCGTAGGGTTTGGGCGAGTCTCTGAGAGAAGAGGGAGACGAGGGATTCAAAGGCGACGGGCGTGACAAATGGGCCGGGTTAGGGAGGTTTGGTTGAATTAAAAATTGAAGGTCAATCTTGGACCGTTGATCTTTTGAGATCAACGGCCAGGATTGATCCCTTGGATGGGTCATGGGTATGGTTTAAATTGGGTTGGGTTTAATTGAATTGAATTGAATTGAATTGGGGGTCTGATTTAAAAGAGGTCATTTGTTAAATACCTATTTAATTGATAAAAATAATTTTAAAAAGTAGTTAATAAATTATAAAAATAATTTTCATACCTAGAAATATTTTAAAATAATTACTCAATATTTTAAAAATATAAAAGGCTATTTTTCGGTAAAATAATGTAATAATATATGCATAGGATATAATTGCAATTGTAACCTAAAAATATAAATGTGGCTATTTGTGCAATAATTGAAACTTAGTACGAATGCAAATGATAAAATTAAATCACAAAATTATTATAAAACTATTTGTGATGCAATCAGTGATTGTTTTATAAACAAAATGTTGGATAAATTAATTAAAACCTTTTAAAAATACAGAAATTGTATAAAAAATAATAATTGATGAAAATGCATAGTTTTGAAAATATTATAGGAAAAAATTGGATATCAACAGCTGCCCCTCTTTATTCGATAAAGATGAAAGAGTTTTTGAGTTAAAGAAATGATTGTCAATTTTGACCGAATGGGATGTTTTTAGAAAAATAGAGGTCGGACTTGATCTTTGAGTTGCCTACATATCCCTGGTTTTATAGGAATTAGGCCATGTGTAGTTCCGGACCTAACGACGAGCAGAAGCCGATTGAGGTATTATAAGAGTGGCAGCCAGTTCCTGCAAAGGTTCTTTTGTAAAGGGTAATGTCTAATGGAGTTATGATTGCGAATCCGAAATGTATCGAATGTATTATAGGGCAGATAGATGGATATCCCGGGGTAGGATGGGTAACAGATGATAATCTGTTATGAATGGCAAAGTGAAAAATGGTACGAGCAATAACCGGAGCGAAGGCTACTCCTGTTTGAAAAATGGTTACCTCCAGGATCACCTGCAAACTCAAAATACGATGCATGCAAGTATATAGATTACTGCGAGAATTTAAATGTGATGCAAGTTCCCTTTGTACCATGAAAGATTACCTTTGGATAGTGTAGATGATGTCCTTAGACTATGATGTCCTGGACCATGAATTGTGGGATAGGAGATTCGCAGGCCATGAAATGATGTTTCCGGCCGTGCGGATGGTGCCTCTGAACTATGACACCTTTGAATAATGATATGCAAATTTGAGAGATCCTCAGGCCATGGCATGGTTTCTTCTGGCTATAAGGATGATTTCTTTGGACAAGTTGGCGATATTTGAACCCATGAGATATAATAATAGGATGCTAAAATCAACAAGACAAGGCTTAGTCTTGTGAGGTTGATGGCAGAGCTTAGCCCAAAAGAGGAGAAAACAGATAGTGCCAGAATAGAGAAATATTTATGCAACGAGGGACAATGCTTAGTCCTATAAGAAGGCATCACTTAACCTTATGCCGATATGGAGGCAGCGCTTAACCTCATGCAGATGGAGATAGGGCTTAGTCTCCTGCAAGGAGAAGTTAGTGCTTAGCCTTATGCAAAATGGAGGCAGGGCTTAGCCTCATGCAGATGGAGACATGGCTTAGTCTCATGCAAAGAAAAGGCAGAGCTTAGCCTTATGCAAATATGGAGGCAGTTCTTAGCCTCATGCAAGATTAGGGACAGAGATTAGTCTCATGCAAGATGCAGGACAGGGCTTAGTCCAATGCAGATGGAAGGTAGAGTTTAGTCTTATGCAAATATGGAGGCAGGGCTTAGCCTCATACAAGATTGGAGATAGAGCTTAGTCTCATGCAAGATGCGGGACAGGGCTTAGTCTCATGCAGATAGGAGGCAGAGCTTAGCCTCATGCAAAGGGAAGGAAATTCTTACCCTTATGCAGTGAACAGTTGGCAAATAGGAGTAGAGTATTTCTTAGCTGGAGATATATTCGGTACTTAGTGGCCCGATTGATAGTGATTCTGCTGTGTGTATATATTTGTGAATGCTATTGTTATGTCATATGTGCTTGTGCTCAAAGAAAAAATGTAAGTTTTTTAATGGGAGGTTGGTTCGTGCTTTCATCTGCTGGCTTTGCTCTGCTCCGTTCTGGAGGCCTTGTCGAGTTTCCCTGGGTTACACCTGGCTGTCATGGAAATAGAGTTTTCGAAAATATATACGTATTGATGAAAGTAGAGTTATTTTAGAAAACATACTGAAATATTAAGTAATTTTAGATGAACTGGTGACTGCAATATATTTCAGAGACATTGCAGCTTTCTTGTATTAGAATTTTGTGAGTCCTCCTCAAAATTCTACCCCAGTTTGGTAAATGATCCTTCGACCATTTGAAAGTGACGAAACTTATTGAACCTTATTCAAAATTTTGAGAATACTTCTCAAAATTGTACCCTAGTTTCTTAACTAATTTCTGACTTTCTGGCATGCGACGGCGTCGGCTGGACTTGCTCTGAAATTTTGAAGGTCCTCCTCAAAATTCTGCCCCAATTTCTGGTTCTGGGGGGAATGAAAATTTTATTATGATATGACCGAAACCATAAGGTTGCCAACGTATCCCCTCTTAAATGGGAATCAGGTCAATCGTAGTTCAATTATATCATGTGAATGCAAAAATCTAAACATAGTATCTTTTGACTGCATCTGAATTGATTGGTTTTGGTAAAATTTCTCCGTCCATCTCTGCAAGTATGAGTGCTCCTCTCGTTAGTACCCTCTAAACCATGTAGGGACTTTGCCGGTTGGGAGAGAATTTCCCTTTGGCTTCATCCTGATGTGGGAAGATCTTCTTCAGCACCAGCTGTCCTGGTGCAAACTGCCTTGGTTTGACCCTTTTGTTGAAAGCTCTGGACATTCTGTTCTAATAAAGCTGCCCGTGACATACTGCGTTCATCCTTTTCTCGTCTGTGAGGGCTAGTTGTTCGTAGTGGCTCCTTATCCATTCTAAGTCGCTGAGGTCGGCTTCATGTATGTTCCTCAAAGAAGGAATTTCTACCTCAGCGGGAATGACAGCTTCGGTACCATAAATCAATAAGTAGGGAGTTGCCCCAGTTGACGTGTGGACTATAGTGCAGTACCCTAATAAGCCAAAGGGTAACTTCTTGTGCCATTGCTTGTGGTTTTCTACCATCTTTCTTAGTATCTTCTTGATGTTTTTGTTTACAGCTTCCACTGTTCCATTCATTTGAGGTATGTATGCTGTAGAATTCTTGTTCTTGATATAAAAGGTCTCACATATGGCTTTCATTAGATCACTGCTGAGATTGGTGGCATTGTCAGTGATGATAGATTCTGGAACTCTAAACCGGCAAACAATACGGTCGCGAACAAAATCTCTCACGACTTTCTTAGTTACTACCTTGTAAGATGCTGCTTTGACCCATTTGGTGAAGTAATGAATACCTACCAAGATGAACGATGCCCATTTGAGACGGTGGGCTTGATTGGCCCAATGAATCCATTCCCCAGGTGGCGAATGACCAAGGCGAGCTTGTTGCATTGAGCTCATTTGGAGGCACTTTTATCATATCGGCATGTACTTGACATTGGTAGTATTTTCGAACATACTGGATGAAATCTATCTCCATGGTCATCCAAAATTAACCGGCCCTAACTATCTTCTTGGCCAAGATAAAACCATTCATATGCGGGCCGCAGGTCCCAGCATGTACCTCCTAAAGTAGCTTAGAAGCTTCTTTTGCATCGACATACCTTACCAATCCAAAATCAGGAGTTCTTCGGTACAAGTTTCCTCCACTGTAGAAGAAATTGTTAGACAACTTCCAAAGTGTACACTTCTGAGTATGATTCGCATGCTCCGGATATTATCCATTTGCCAAATATTCTTTGATATTGTGAAGCCAAGGCTTCCCGTTTGTTCTTCTTCAACATGGGCACAATACACCGCTAGATATAGATCCTTACTGGTATAGGATCGATGAAGTTCTTGTCTGGATGTTGTATCAAATTCCAATGCATCGGCAAACTCGTTCTAAATTTTGGGAATATGCAAAAAATTTATCTTCGTGAACCTCTTTCTCAATTCCTATACATGGTGTAGATATGGCAATATCTTGGAATTCTTGGTCGCCCATTCCATCTATACGTGGTGCACAAGCAAATCTGAATCACCGATTAACATTACCTCCTGGATATTCATGTCGATTCCCATGTTGAGCCCTAGTATGCAGGCTTCATATTCTACCATGTTGTTGGTGCAGGGAAATCTGAGATTAGCATATACTGGATAATGTTGGCCAGTTTCCGGTACCAAGACGGCTCCAATACCCACTCCTTTGAAGTTTGCAACTCTATCAAAGAACATTCTACAACCGTCGTAAGCCTCAACAATGTCCTCTCCTACGAATGACTCTTCTTCATCTAGAAAATACGTTTTCAAGGGTTCGTATTTCCTCCCACAGGGTTTTCAACAAGATGGTCTGACAATGCTTGTTCTTTGACCGCCTTTTGAGTTACATAGACGATATCAAACTCACTTAACAGTATCTGCCACTTGGCTAACTTCCCATTCAGTATGAGCTTCTAAAATATGTTCTTCAGAGGTTCCATCCTTGATATAAGGTATATTGTGTAGGCATAGAAGAAATGCCTCAATTTCAGAGTTGTCCAGGTCAAATCACAACAAGTACATTCCCACAGAGAATATCATGCTTCGTAAGGTGTGAACTTCTTACTCAAGTAGTATATGGCTTGCTCCTTTTTCCATGTCTCGTCATGTTGTCCCAAAACACATCCAAAAGCTCTATCTAATACAGATATATAGAGTAGCAAAGGTCGCCCAGGTTCTGACGGGACTAAGACTGGTGGTGTGGACAGGTACTTGATTTTGTCAAAAGCTTTCTGACAATCTTTGGTCTAACTTGTTTTGGCATCTTTCGTCAACATCTTGAAGATGGGTTCACATATAACTGTGAATTGTGCTATGAAAAGACTGATATAGTTGAGATGTCTTAGGAAGATCATCACGTCATTTTTTCTCAAAGGTGGCGATAACTCTAGAATAGCCTTAACTTTGGACGGATCCAGCTTGATCTCTCGGCGGCTTACAATTAATCCCAATAGTTTTCCTGCGGGAACCCCAAATGTACATTTTTTGGGGTTCAGTTTCAAGTTTTACCTCCTCAACCTTTCAAAGAACTTTCTCAATTATGTTATGTGATATACGACCCTCTTGGATTTGATAATGACGTTGCCAGCATATACCTCTATTTCTTTGTATATCATATGATGGAAGATGGATGTCATGGCTCTCATGTAAATGGCCCCATATTTTTTAGACCAAATGGCATCATCTTGTAGCAATATACCCCCCATGGTGTAATAAAAGTTATTTTCTCTGCATCTTCTCATCCATCCAGATCTGGTGATAATCTGCGAAGCAATATTCAAAGGATTGGAGCTCATGTTTGGCACAATTGTCGATCAGGATATGTATGTTTGGTAGTGGGAAGTCATCCTTGGGACTTCCTCTATTTAAGTCTCAATAGTCAACACATACTCTAACTTTCCCGTCTTTCTTTGGAACTTGTACAATGTTTTCTAACTAGGTTGGGTACTCAGCTACCCTAAGGACTTTGGCTTTTATCTGCTTAGTAACTTCCACCTTGATTTTCAGGCTCATATCTGGCTTGACCTTTCTGAGTTTCTGCTTCACCGTTGGACCCATTGGATTGGTAGGAAAATTGTGAGACACTATGGATATGCTCAAACCGGTCATGTCATCATATTACCAGGCAAAGATATCCTCATACTTCTTTAAGAAACGAATGTGTTCTTCCTTCTCTGACAGTGATAAGTGAATGCTTATGCGAGTCTCCTTGACGGTTTCGGCGTCTCCCAAATTTTCTGCTTTGGTTTCGTCCAGGTAGGACTTAGGCTTATTCTCGAAGTTCTCAACCTCTTTGACAAATTCCTCAAGTATTTCGTCTTCTTCCTTTGAGTCACTGCCCTTATATTGCATTGTCTTATTACATGTCACAGTAACTGGTTCATTAGGAAAAGTAATAATAATGATGTAGAAAGAAAATTGTGAAAGATAATAATGAATACTAAATAGCAATGCATTGATTTGAAATTAGAAATATCCCAAACAAGTGCGGCTCGATGAATCAAGCAATTATTTTGGAAAAAATGCGTCTTTAAAACAAAATTACTGAAAATATCTAAAATACCTAGCATGGCTATAGAAATAAATTAGGCTAAGTTCCAAGCTATCCAGGGACTCGGGGGGCCGAGTATGGTGTGGCAGTCCAATTCCTAAGAATGGATCCTTTCTCCACGGTCTGAATGGTGAGGCTTTCTTCCTCCTCCTCCTCAATTATCGCACCTCAATCCATGTCTTCGTCCTCTAGGAACAAATTACTCAGCCCAGCTAAAGCTTCTTCCTCTGTCATTCCCTATATTGTATCAGCATGGTGAAAAGTTTAACCCAGATGTGGCACTGGTTGCTCGAGAGGGTAATAAGGTCCATACCATGGAGGCAACCAATCATCATACTCTTTCCATGTATACTGGTATCCAATCCTGAAGGTTGTACCATGGCGTTTCAACTGTATAGGTTTGGTCATGCCTTAGAGATTCTTCCCAAGCCTCTTACCGGGTTCATACCTAGACCATGCTAGTATATTTTCTATCTTGTGACTCCACCATTTATCTTTCTCAACTGCATTGACATGTTCAATGTGGTGGTAAGTTTCCCCTCCTAGCCTTTTTCTGTTCTCGATAACCGGGATGGTTTGGCTGGTGTAAATAAGGTTGCTCCTGTCTCCGTGAATGATTACATCCTGATAATTCCATTCAAACTTTATGGATTGGTGTAGTGTAGAAGACACAGCCTCAGCGGCATGTATCCAAGGTCAACCCAACAGAAGATTGTATGTAGCCGATATGTCATGCACTTGAAATTCAACATTGAACCAAGTTGGCCCTATCCGCAGACAAAGATTAATCTCCCCAATTGTGGCCCTTTGAGACCCATCAAAAGATTTTACGTCCATATTTCCTGTCCGTATCTCATGAAAACCTTTGCCCAGTATTTTCAAAGTAGACAATGGGCAAATGTTGAGGCTTGAACCTCCATCTATCAAGACTCTGGCAATCAATTTATCTTCAAACTGCACTGTGATTTGCAATGCCCGGTTATGACTTAAACCTTCAGGCGGTAATTCATTCTCGTGGAAGGTGATCTTATGACTTTCCAGCACTTGCCCTACCATGTTAGCCATTTCTCCACAGGTGATATTGTTGGGCACATAGGCTTCACTCAACACCTTCATCAGAGCATTCTTGTGCGCTTCTGAATTTTGCAATAGTGATAAGATAGATATCTGAGCGGGGTTTTTGTTCAAGTGATTCATAACGGAGTTTTCCCTTGCCTGCATTTTCCTCTAAAGATCATCCGGTCCCGTTTCAATGACAGGTTGCTTAGTATTAGCCTCCTTGCTTGATTCTCCCAAGTGTTCAGGTGTATAGATCCTTCTTGTTCTAGTCATTCCTTGTGCGGCACCAGATTCTTCCATCTTGGCCTTTCTCTTTCGCCTAGATTTTGCAACGTAATCCCAAGGTATGGCTGTCACACCTCCTTTTTTACACACCGACCCCGAAGGATGAAATGTATAAAGGGAGTTTTTTCAATTTAAGTGACATTATTCGAAATGGGATTATTTATTTATTTAGAGTCGCCACTTGGGATAGGATTGGTTTTTGGTGCCGAAGTCACCGGTTTAATTTAAATCCCAAATCGAGGAAAATTGTCGACTTCCCAATTGGAGTCTGCGAACCAGAAATTATGTGTAAGGAATTATGTTGACCCGAGGGAAGGTGTTAGGCACCCCCGGATCCCGTGGTTCTAGCATGGTCGCTTAAATTGTTATAAATGGCTAAAATCTAATTTTTATACATGTTCCAATCTATAATGCAATTTTTATAATTATTTACCGCTTTTAAAATATTTTTACGAAAGTGAACGTCGTTTAAAAAAAATATATTTGCGGATCACGTCACATGAAATGCACCCGGATCCTCGACACATTTTTATTCAACGTTTTTG
The DNA here is from genome assembly GCA_026770625.1 of Nicotiana glauca. Classification (NCBI taxonomy): domain Eukaryota; kingdom Viridiplantae; phylum Streptophyta; class Magnoliopsida; order Solanales; family Solanaceae; genus Nicotiana; species Nicotiana glauca. Next base: position 417,919 of record MU698540.1, on the reverse strand, counting down.
GATTTGGATTTGGGTTGCATGAAATGCACACCCGTATTAAGAAGGTAAGATTATTAAAAATGCGCCTAAAGTGACTAACGTCTTTTTAACTTTGAGAGAGGCCGTGAAATTCGCTAAACGGCACGTCCCAAGTTCTAAGTATTTTATATAGAAAATTAATGAAGGCCCCACAATTTGTATATTTTGTTTGGCGAGGCTCTTCTCACTTTAATTAAAGGCCAAACTAAAGTAACTACGATTTTTCTATTTATTATTTACCTCTAAAAGGGCTAATTAATTTATAATTATAAATTCGGGCATCGAATTCAAGTCTGAATTCAAACAAAAGGGAGTACCCTTTTAGTTTGAACCCGCTACCTAATTCGAAACGCAAATTTATATTTGAGAATTAATCCCCGTATTCCTAATATAATTTCTAATAGGTTTTAATTTCCTGCATATTTCTTGGGCCTAAAGTGTGGCCCAGAAATGTAGCTTGAAACAGTCTTACAATTGGACTTCAACATGAGTCCAATTTGCACGAGACTTTATTAATGGGCATATAGGCCAATCATCAGCCCATAAATTCTGGGCTAATTCTTGTATAATTGGGTTGTTATCCTAATGTCCAGAATTGAATTCAAACAAGTTTGGATTTAAACACAATAGGTAACACTGAGAATTTAAGCTCTTCAATATAAATTCAATCAACTTTATTTGAATATAGATGGGGATAAACAATAGTGACGTTCAGATTTAGAGTAGAAACAAACAAAATTTTTCTTTTATTTATTAGCTCTAATCAAAAGGATTCCATACTAAGCATCAATTGATGTAACAGGAAATCATACAATTACTTAGGAGCTCATATGACATTTAAACAAGGGATTTCAAACTGCTGCTTAACGAAACTGATCATAACTCAATTTTTAAAGAATATAACTATGCGTTATCACTCAATCTAGCACATGAAGCTTATGCAGTCAGTTTTAACCATCACTAAATATTACATTCATTAATAGTGTCCAAACAGTCTTATATAGTCTAATAACAATCCAAAATAGTCCAAAAACATTCCAAATTATACAGCCCTTAATTGATTATATACTACAATAAAATTCTAATCAATTACGAGTGAAATAACCAAATGAGCTCAACAGAATAAGATAGATCAGCACTTCATTTCACTTCAAAGGCTTGGAATTACAAAATGTATACCTGAAGATCAAAACAAATGAGAGAAGTGGTCAGCAAAGTCACAATAGCAAACAGGATTCAGCAAGCCACCATAAACTCTAACTCAACCAGAAATAGCTCCAATCCAGTAGATTTTACACCAAATCAGACAGAATACCACTTAAAATGATTCGAATAACACCAAAAGAAGCTGAAAATATATTCAAAACAATCTCTGAAACTTCAAGAAAATTGATCACAATGAATTTTCTGTTATTTTTATGTTTATCTAGGCTAAAACAATGGACAATCTAGATGATGAAATGCAACAGTATTTGTTTTGGATTTTCCTTTATATTTTGGATTTTGGAGAGATTTCAAGACCTAAAATGAAGGTTTCTAATGCTATATTGTTTCATATCCGAAACTCTTTAATTTGAGATTCAAATTTGAAGTTCAAACTTGAAGGAAAAGATTTTTTGGGGAAATTTAAGAGCTGGAAGGGATTTTTGAATTTTTCAGATCTCTAACCTTTGGAATTTTTTCAGGGGTGTGTAACTTGTAAAAGAAGGCATTAAAGGTGCCTTTTATAGGCAAGAAGTGGGGCAGAATGTTCTGGAAGGGTTTTCCTATTTTTTCCCCTTTTTATTTTCAGAAATTGCATATTAATCCTAAAGTTTTTACTTGTTTCTCAAGTTACTGCATTAAAAAGCAGAAAACTTACACTAAAGTCCCCTTCTAGAAGGCCCTAGGGTATTCTTTTAGCCATGAAATTCCTATCCTACCCTGGTTTGAGTCTTAAAATTACTATCCTTAACAAATTGGGCCATTTTCACTGCCCAAAATACCCTTTAACTAGGCTGAAATTTACTAACCAACCAAACCCTTCACTTGATTTAAAAATTAACTACAATTAACCCTATTTAATCTAAATCAGTTATAACCAATCCACAAAACTACAATTCAAGTCTAATTAATACTAACTAACCTAAATGGATTAATCAGCTAAGTAAATAATCAACAAGATAAACACTGAACCAATACTTACAGAACTAAAATCATGAATTAAACAAATTAAATTGTAATTAAAGAAGAAAATAGGAAAAACAAACAAACAAGATAATTCTCACAAAATTAAACTAGATTGAACAAATGCCATAAAACATAAAAAAATCAATCTGAAATCAAACTAAATCAAAATAGATTCAGTAAAAAAAAAACAAACAAGAATTAAACCAAAAACAACAAATAAAACAATTTGAAAGGAAACTTACTGATTTTCGAACTTTACAAGAATCACCCTTTGAAATTGGTTTCCAGTTGATATTATAGGTCTATTCTGTCAAGAATAGGCCTATAATATTAACTAAAAACCAATCGCCTTCAAAAATCCCCAAAACAAGCTAAAATCTATAAACCCTAGATTTGAATTTTGATGAGTTTCGGATGGATTTGAAAAATTTTATTCAGGGTTTAGAGATGAGGAGGTAAGGTGACTCAGTGGTATAAATTTGAGGTTTATTGGAGAGGGTTGAGGTTTGGCCAAAATTTAGATTCAATATTCGGAGAGTTTGGTTGATATTTGAAGAAAAATAAGGTTGGAATCGGTATGGGGAGGTTGAGATGAAGCTATAGTGAAAATTTGGAAGTGATTGGAGGTTGGCAGCGGCGATTTCCGGCCGGCGGTGCTAAGGCGGAGGATGGCGGAGCAGGGTGGAGTTATGGCGGCGCCAGTGTGTTACAGGGGAAAGGGTGGGGGTACGAGGAAGGGGGTATATGTTTTTAGGATTTGGTAATATTTGGACAATTTTATGTAAAAGTGACAATCAATTTGGGCCGTTGGATTAGATAAGATCAATGGCCAGGATTGATGGACGTCAAAACGACATCGTTTTGCATATAGGGGCTGGACCGAGCAAGGACTATTTGGGCCTGGGCGGACCGGATTTAAGCGGTGACTGAAGGGGAAATCGTTTGGGCTAGAACAAATTGGCCCAATTTTATGGCCTGATTCAATTACTCTTTTTCTTTCATTAATTTTCTTTTCTTTTCCTTTATATATTTTTTGTACTTTACTTATTATTATTTTTGATTTTCTGATTTCATTATGTACAATAAAACTAAAAGACCCAAATCAAATCTTAAATTATACTAATTAATTTTCAAAATTAATTAATTCCTTACTTAAAAGAAAATTAAACTAAAAATATAAAAATGTAGAATAGAAATGGTAAAAGAACTATTTTGCTATCATTTTTCTTATTTTAGTAATATTAATTAATTAAAAATATAAAATAAAATTCTAAATGCAAACATACTATTTTTGTACTTTTATGAATTATATCAACTAAATAAAATGAACACAAAAATGCATACAAGGCATAAAATCATGCAATTAATTCCTAAAAATTCAAATACTAAAAGAAAATTCTAATTCTAAAGAATTTTATAGGAGTAATTTAAGCGTGGCAAAAATCACGTGCTCATAGCTGCCCCTCTTTGCTCGAAGACACGAATGATTTTCGGGCAAAGATAAATGAGCACCATGAAGGATTTTTGCCCGCTCAGCACTCCATGAGAAGCATTTTGAAAACCATCTGACCGAACCCTGATTCAAAGATTGCCTACATATCCTTGGCTATAAAGGAATCAGGTTAGTGTAATTCTGGAGAGTTTGGTAGCTTGGACTACCGGAAGCTGTGATTGTCACTGTTGTTGTTGTTGCTACTGCTTGCTGACCTCCTTATTACATCAAAAGAAAAATCAAAACTAAGCTACCTATGCCTAACAACTATGAGTTACAAGACTCTTATCTATAATTCTCTTGAAACTTGATCTTGAGTCTTAGTTGATTTTGATGTGGACTTCCGATCTGAATCTTGATGCTCGCAAATTGTAGGTGTTTACTTCTTCATGCAGCATTGGGTCAAAACAAAATCAGCGGAGCTTGTGACTTTGATCAGATTTTGAACACTCCACAATCTCGCTTGCTTCACATTTGAGTTCATTTCTTTTTGTTCTTTTCTTATTTTTTTGATTCTGGATTGAGATTTATTCCATTGGTCATTTCACACCTTGTCTTAAGGTTGACCTGCTTAAGATAACAAAACAAACAAACGAACGAAATTTTCTGCCCCAGTTTTCACTAGGAAAATTTCGTGAGTTAATTGTGACACATATCTAAGCAATTAAATCAGGATTGTGTATCTTGTGAATGGATCAAGGTTATGCTGGGAAAATGACCGGGTTATGCCTGAGAGATCCTTGATTTTTTTGCCGAAATTTGGAAAGAAAAAGCTCCTCGGTTTTTGGCCGGGAGATCCTCGGTTTTTTTGGCCGGGAGATCCTCGATTTTTTGGTCGGGATTAGGAAAGAAAAAGGCTCCTCGATTTTTGGTGGGGTGATCCTCGGTTTTTTGGCCGGGATTTTGAAAGAAAAAGCTCCACGGTTTTTTGGCCGGGAGATTCTCGATTTTCTAGCTGGGATTTTGAAAGAAAAAGCTCCACGGTTTTTTGGCCGGAAGATCCTAGGTTTTCTAGCCGGGATTTTGAAAGAAAAAGCTCCACGATTTTTTGGCCGGGAGATCCTCGGTTTTTTGGCCGGAATTTTGAAAGAAAAAGCTTCACGGTTTTTTGGCCGGGAGATCCTCGATTTTTTGGTCGGGATTTTGAAAGAAAAAGCTCCATGGTTTTTTGGCCGGGAGATCCTTAGTTTTTTGGCCGGGATTTTGAAAGAAAAATCTCCACGGTTTTTTGGCCGGAGATCCTCGATTTTTTGGCTGGGATTTTGAAAGAAAAAGCTCCCAATTTTTTGGCCGGGAGATCCTCGATTTTTTGGCCGGGATTTTGAAAGAAAAATCTCCACGGATTTTGGCCGGGAGATCCTTGGTTTTTTGGCCGGAATTTTGAAAGAAAAAGCTCCATGGTTTTTTGGCAGGGAGATCCTCGGTTTTTTGGCCGGGATTTTGAAAGAAAAAGCTTCACGGTTTTTTGGCCGGGAGATCCTCGATTTTTTTAGCCGGGATTTGGAGAGAAAAAGCTCTATGCTACTATGATTTATTTTTCTTTTGGGGTATTCATTTTCATTTCTTTTTTCTTCTCTTTTTTTTTCTCCTTCTTTTTTATGTTTTCCTTTTTATTTAACAAAACGCATGAAAGAATTTGAGGAGAAACTTCCCTTTTGGTCGATTCCCTGTTGTAAAGTTGTTTCAGCGCTTGTGCATTTCATTTCTTTTGGATTGCACCTGCATTCTTGCATGGTTGCTTTGATTGCACCTGTTTTCAACAAAGAACAATTTGTTAGTTTGAAACGGTGGTTGGTTTTGTGGTCTTGATCATCCCCATAGCTTGATCCTGGCCCCATTTCCGTTGAGAACTTTGTTGCTTGTTGGCTTTCAGGATTCAACTTTTAGGGCTTCAAGATGACTCGCCCGTGTGGGCTCTGGCCTTTTCACTTTATTTTGACTTCGGGACCTTTGTCTTTGACTTTCTTTCTTTTAAAATGTCTTTGCTTCAAAAGCATCAACCACTATGGTCAGACGGGATTGGCCTGACGCACTTGCTGAGGCTGGGCATTTTCTTCGACTCTGACCAGGAGAGCCTGATAGAACCAATCCTGCCACCTTTCTTTGCAGTAATTTCGGAAATCAGTGTTAAACCGAAAGGGATTCAAGGAAGAAATATACAAAAGTCAAGCGAATGAGTTTAAAGAGAAGTGTCCCTTTCGGGGGGAAAAGAAGGACTTATCTGGGGTGTGCATGCTGGCTTCAAATGAACATGACATGCTTCTTGGACTGCACGTCCGACCCACACAAACTTTCCAGCTTCTTGTGAACCCATTGATCCGCATTTCAAAACCAAGGAAACCTTGCCAGGACTCTTTTAGTGATGAGATGTCTTCTTTTCGGCCGACAGCACCCTTTGCGGGTTTTCGCCAATCGACCTCTCTCATTTCTCTTCTCACTGTCACCAGATAGTGCTCTTTGCGAGTTTTCACTAAGCGGACTCTCTCATTTTCATTTTCTCTACTCACCATCGCCTTATGGTGCCCGAAGGTTTTCAACGATAAGACTCTCTCATTTTATTTCTCTCAATTGAAATTGTATTAGATTCCAACAATGACGTTTTCCACTTCCCTACCTTTGCCAATTGATCAGAAGGACTTGGACAAGGTCTTTGGGGTAAAAGGATTTTGGGTGGAACTACAACTTTGGAACCATTTCGGCGGTCTCGATCGAACCATAATATCATCTGCCCCAGTTTCAATTTTTTGGGGGAAAGTTGAGATTTTTGTTTTGGTGTGACTGAACCTCAAGGAGAGGCTGCCTACGTACCCTTTCGGGATCAAGTCAAAACGTAGTTCAGGTAGATAATTTTGTTTTTTTATTGTTTTTGTTTTTGTTTTTTTATTTTCTTTTCTTTTTGTACTTTCGGGTTGCAAAAAGGGTAGCCAAAGAAGAGTAGCTGGCTCAAGTGGGTTTGCGAAGGGTTGATAGTGTTTGGATAACGAGAAGAAAAGCCTTCATCATCTCAATTGCACAAAACCAACACCGCAGGGAGCCTAGACATAGTACCTTTTTACTGCATCTGCATTCACAGCTATTTCGGGATCATTTCCTTCGATGTCTCCCAGTTACAGTGCTCCTCTTGGCAATATCTTCCGGATTATGTATGGACCCTTCCAGTTAGGAGAAAATTTTCCTTTTGCTTCCTGGTGATGGGGGAGAATGCGTCTTAACATGAATTATCCCACTTCAAAATTCCTGGGACGCAGCTTCTTGTTGTAAGCGCGGGCCATTCATTGTTGGTACATCTGCCCAAATGTGCCCTAAGTATGGCACACTCTTTTGCTGTAATGGACCTTTCCAACCCGTGAACCAATTTTCCTTCAATTGTTCCACTTCTTTGTTTTATTTCCTCAAGGTTACCTTCTTTGCATTTCGACTCTTGATTCATTATTTTGAAGTCTGACAGCATTTTGGGATCTAGGCATGAAGTCCGCAAGCATGTCATGTTATTTAAAGCTGCATTATTAGAACTAAAAAGAAGAAATAAAGGGGGAAAAATAGCAAAATCAGAAAGAAAAATGAACATGAAATATTGATTACATCTTTTTTAGAATTTTGAAGATAACAGGGTTCACATTCGGGAATTTAAAGACAAGAAACTAAAAGAAACATCCGAGTTACACCCTGAAATAACTCGGGATGCAGAAAAAGTGGCAGGGCTAGTCTACCGGGACTCCCGCTTGATCAGGAATGGCATAGCCTTCCAATTTTGGAGCTTGGCGCTTGGTCCCATGTATAACACCTCAGCGGTGCTAGTGCCATCTCCCGGCTGAACCATGTTGGCTTCATAAAGCAGTTGTCTTATAGCTCCACATATTTCCTCACTTTCTTCAGCTGTGAAAACCTCATCGTCTTCCTCTTCATTATACTTAGGCTTGACAAAGGTCTCATACAGATGTGGCATCGTATAATCGGTCCTTTTCATTTTTCCCACTTCTGCTTCCTCAGCCCTCACATGCTCCTTAGGCGAGAAACGCCTTCTGGTGGCATTGTTTACCTCAATAGGGGAATTGTCTAGCATCCCTCCCAAGATCTCTTTACCCTCGTATGTTACCATTGTACGATGATAACTCCATGGTACCGCAGTAGGGCTAGTCCTAGGCTTCTGTGGTATGCGTCCAGTAACCACTGGCTCACTCAGCCGAGGTGGTTGGACTGTCCCCCGCACTATATAGGCTTGCGTGGTTCTGTACATTTGTGTTCCTTTTTTCAAATCAGCTTTCTTTTGTGGTTCTGTCTTGGTGATTTCGCTCTTCTCTTCCCCTTTCTCTTGCTCCGGGGCCACCTTTGGCTTTCTTTCCGCATCAGCGATAGCAATTATAGCTTTTAAGGCTGGATCAAACTCCTTATCTTCACAAATCATCCCGATAACTGGCCCGTTATTGTGAGCGGGCAGTGGATTATTAGTCACATTTGGGACATCCTCATTCTTCAAGACAATTTTCCCTTGCTCTATTAAGTTCTCTACCACTTGTTTCAGAGCCCAACAGTCATTTGTATGATGGCCTTCCGCCCCTGAATGGTATGCACACCTAACACTAGCTCTGTAGGCAAGCGATGCCGGGTTTTGTTTGTTCTGAGGGACCGACTGCAGTAGACCCATTTGGGCAAGTTTCGAGAATAGACTAGAGTAAGATTGGCCAATTGGGGTAAAGTTTGGTCTCCCGGGTGGTTCCCGAGGACGGAAGTTATTCTGCGAAGGTCGGGGATTATAGTGGTTCTGGTGGGGAGGCTGATTTCTTGGGGACGGAGGTTGATTTCTGTTGGCATGTGGCTGCGGTCAGGCAAAGGGTTGAGCGTTCATGACCGCATATGGTTGTGGAGCATAGGACATTTCTTGATGAGGGTAATAATGCTGAGGGGTTCTTTCCGGAAACATGGGTTTAGGAGCGCGGTGTCTTCTCGCACCCGAAGCCGCCATGGACGTTTCCTCTTCCGTCCTACCCTTTGCCATTCCTCCAAACCCGCCTTGGATCGCTTGGGAGGTTGCTCTAATAGCCTATTGGCTCCAAATTCTGCCTGTTTTCAGTCCATTCTCCACCATTTCTCCGATATTTATTGCCTCTGCGAAAGGTTTACCCATGGCGGACATCATATTTTGAAAATAATCTACTTCCTGGGCCTGCAGGAAGACAGCGACCATCTCGACTTCATCCATTGGAGGCTTCACCCTTGATGCCTGTTCGCGCCACTTAATTGCATATTCGCCGAAACTCTCTGAGGGCTTTTTCTTTAGATTCGCCAGGGAGTTCCTGTCTGGCGTAATGTCTATATTGTACTGAAATTGTCGAACAAAATCTCGGGCTGGATCATCCCATGTATTCCAACGCGAGACATCCTGATCCATATACCACTCTGAAGCGATACTAATCAAGCTTTCCCGGAAATATGCCATCAATAATTCCTCTTTGCCGTCGGCGCCCCATAACTAATTGCAGTACTTCTTCAGGTGAGCGATGGGGTCATCGTGCCCATCATACTTTTCAAATTTTAGATTTTTGAATCCTGATGGCAAGTGTACATGCGGGAACATACACAAGTCTGTATAGGAGACGCTCTTCAGCCCGCTCAAGTCTTGCATATTTTTCAAGCTTTGCTCGAGGCTTCTCATTCTTTTTGCCATCTCGTGCTGCTCTGGGGCTTTGGGGGTTTTATCCTGCCTCGGTGTGATTTCATATGGTGGCCGAGAGTAGGTATATTGAGGATAGATAGGAGGGTCGACCTGAAAAACTGGATTCTGAAATATGAAGAACGAAGGGTCAAAAACATGCTTTGGTATTGATGGTTGGCTAGTTGCAGAAGATGGTGGAGCTGTAAAGATGTTGGGAGCAATTCCAGATGGGAACACTTGGGGGTGATCCTCAGAGGGTGTTCCGAAAAAGTTAGCAGTCATGGTAGGTTGTCCCAGAGGAATATTTGGGCGACTGATGGGGACAGTAGTAACCCCTCCAAATCTTGGGGATAACTCCGGGAATCCGGGGATATTGCTTGGGGGTTCCTTCCCGTTGTTCCAAGCGTCCCACATTTCCATTAAGCGTAAGCGCAGGATCCGATTTTCTTCAGCTGTATAGGATTCAGAGGTCAGGATCCCAGAGATTGGGCTATCTTCAGGTATGGGGACTGCAGGCAAGGTCATTTCCGATGACGTCTCTATTTTTCCTTTGGATCTGGTGAAGTATCGATGCGAGGCCAGCTTACCACAAACCAACCACTGTTTCTAAAACTCAGTTGAACAATGACAGCAACAACGATTAGTGTGAAACAAGTAACGGATAGGTAACTACACATTGGAGTGTGATGCACCTATACAGTTAAAAGGATATCTACATGTTTGCTTCGGTTGAATGCGTCATCCCGGCTTTTCTTTTTATTCCCTCCCTCTTTTCTTCCTCTTTTTGTTTTGTTTTCTTTCATTTTTTCTTTCCTGCTTCTTTATTCTCATTTTCTGCTTTTTCTTTTCTGTGGCCAGGGTTTTTCTCTCAATGCTTTATTTTCTTCTTTTTTGTGTTTCTTTTTCTGGTGTTGTTTTCCTTTTATTTATTTCCTCGTATTTTCTTTTCTCTCTCTCTCAGGATTACGGTCGAATCTTATGTAGATTGCCTACGTATCATGACCCTGCATGAATCAGACCAAGCGTAGTTCTTGCAAATAAATGCAAAAATAAGAAAACAATTTTTTGGGAATTTTTGATTTTTCATTAATAACAATTGCGGTTACAAAAGCTACATAGACTATTTGTTTTTCTTTTCTTGCAAAAGGAAATTACAAAAATAGACTCAAAACCAAAAATACAAACTCAATTAACTAAGAGTATATCAATGCTTCAAATCTTGGAGCCTGCGGAGCATCGTTCGGCATTGTCGCAGGCCTGCGTGCGAGACCCCTTTGTAACTGATCTAAATCAATCATGAATTGGCGAACAAATATCATTACTGAAGCAAAGGACGCAATACAACCCATTCGCTCACCATCCTGACATTTCATGACAATATAATGGGCAATGTCTCTGATCCTTTCTCTGATTCTGCCCTTTTCTTGGAGGAGTCGGCTTATTTGTTGTGTACGAGCTTCTAGCACCTGTGTGTCCTGGAAGTTCAAATCTTGTAGCAGTTTAATTTCCTTTTCCATCTCTGTAATTAACCTACGACACTAGTTCATCTCGACTTGGAATTCTTTATCCCGCTGGGCTGTCTTTTCTTCCATAGTATTTATTTTTCCTTTCATCTTGGCGATGGTCCCCTCGTAGTTTCTTCTCATTTGCTGCACAAACTGGGCTCTCTCCTCAGTCTTTTTGGCCCACTGCGCCCGAAGTCTTGCCATATTTCCCTCGGATTTTTCTAGTTCTTCTTGGCAATCCGAAATTTGTTTCCTTAACCCTTTGATTAACCTCTCACCAGATAGACTTCTTTCTTTATTCCGGGCATCTATTTTCATTTGTTTAATTTGGGCTTTGAGCGCTTCATTCTCCTGAGCTAATTTCTTCTTATCGCCCTCGTCAGCTGTAGCCTGTACACTTTTATCGAATTGGAGGTCCCGAACCTGTTGCTCTAACCGTCCTATTTTAGCTCGGTGCTCTTTCTCCTTTGCTTGCCAATCCCATTGAACTTGGACCCCATCTGTAAATTGTTGCACGTGCGGTCTTTTAGCGGGTCTTTCTGGGATTTGAAATCTTTTTCCAAACCATGTCAAATACTTAGGATCTACCTCACCTCTGGCTTGGTCTTGTATTATAGTTTTTGGCTCAAGGAACCGGCACTCATTCCATATTTTTCGAATTCTCCCTTCAGGAAATGCAGCCTTCGAACCCAACTCAATGACTTGCTCGCTCAGGTCTTCATCATTATGCACTGTTTGAAATCTTCCAAATTGTCGCAAAACCCGGTAAGGAGCATAAGGCTGTATACTTCGGATACCCATCAAAAGAATATAGGGAACCTCTTCTGATGTATATATAGCTTCAGTAGCGGGAAGCCAACCATAAGCCCATTCGACTTTATCTGCGGTTAAGGATCTTAAGCATGATGACCAGGCTTCAGTACCTTCAGGGAACTCAATACCTGTCACCCGGGTTCCAAATTCTGCAATACAACTCAACCCGGTTAAACCGTAGTTCATATAGCCTGTGCAGTGACAGAGGTGTTCTTGCATCCACAGCTGTAAGAGAAAATTGCAAGCTTGAAAGAATTTCTCGCCTTCACGACATTTGGTCAGAGCTCGGTACATTTCTGCTACAATTAGAGGCACCACTGTGCTGGTAGGTTTTTTCATGGCAACATCTAGCATCCCTACCAGGCCGAGGTCTATATGACCATCTTTTCTCGGACAAACCACCACTCCCAAAAAGGCCACCATAAAGGCTAACCCCCGTTGAGCTTCCCATTTGTCTTTATTTCCAGCATGTGTCAAGCCAGTGTTGGGCTCTTCAAAACCTTTTGGGTTACCATACCGGTGATATAGGAAACACAATGTATAACACCCTTCTGCCAGATGCGGGTCTTGAATATCCCGACTAATGTTCAGCAAATCCAAAAACCTATGAAGGGTTATTGGTCGTGGCGCCAGTGGGTATCTGCCTCGAAGGTTCCCGTTGAGGCCCGCATATCCCGCAATCTCCTCTAAAGTAGGTGTGAGTTCAAAGTCTGAAAACCGAAATACATTACGGGTCGGGTCCCAAAATGGTATTAGTGCCTCAATGATATCTTTCCTCGGTTTGATGTTCAGTAGATTAACTAGACCGCCCAAAATTTTAAACACAGTATCTTTTCTTCCTTTTCCTAGATTATGCCACCACATGTGAAGTTTCAAGGGGATCTCACTCAGGACTGAGAAGGTCTCGATGTTACTTGAAGTCATCCTGCACGTTTATTTAAAAAGAAAAGAATTTTAATGACTTATTTTTTACAAACTGGCTATTTTTGCAAAATTCTTTTATTTAATCAAAACAAGGATTTGGTTTTGCGAATACGGCCTTTCAGCACTTCTGAAGGGAAGATTTTAAGTTTGTGCCCGCAAACCATTTAAAAATGACTCAGGGTGGCTGTTCTTGCAAAAACAGCCTTCCGGCGCCCTTTTGGAGACATTCGGCTTATTTTAACAAGAATGGCATCACCCGACTTATTTATGACAAAAATTAAAATTTTGACATTTTTTTTGTTATTTTTTGCAAAAAGGGTGGTGGGACCCGATGAGGGTTGCCTACGTATCTTACATCCGGTGAGAATCAAACCAGCGTAGTTCGGGCAGAGTTGCCAAAATCAAAACTATTTTGAACAACAAAAATTTTTTTTCTATTTTTCTGAACAGTTTTCTCTTTTTTTCTATTTTTCTTCGTTTTTTCAAAAATCCGGCAGCATTTCGGTACTATTTGGATATTGGGTTTTTCAGAACAAATGGTCACCCTCACTTAGTCCTAACGCTGCTTATTATTATTTTATTTTTTTCAATTTTCTCTCATTATATACAAGCCGGTCAACATGCAAAGCGGAGCAAATAAATTCACAAGTAGCACATAAGGTGCATCAGGATGGTCAATTCATTTCAGGTCACCTGTCCTAGATGGACCCAACCCCTGTGTTGAGTCCCCTAAGTAAAATACACATGATGCAAACAAACGTCCTACTAGGGATCCAGCATGAGTTTTTGTTCTTCTAGGTTTAAACCCTAGGTTTATTGATCTAGACCTGGCTTACCCGAGCGGACAACTCGAGCCGAGGGGGAGGCAGCGTACCGGGGATACAGAAGCTCCACCGGCTTAGCAACTTATCCAAACTCGTTCTAAATTGGGAAAGACTCTAAACAGAAGAGAAGCTACACGAAGTGCACCCTTCTCCATGTTGTAGAAGACTCAGAAAGAGGAAGGGATTCGCGGCAGTTTATATATACAATTTCAACAAATTTCAAAGCGGTAAAACATTTAGCACATATAGCATGGAAGCATGTAGAAAAATCAGATAAGGCCAAATATAACAATTAAACTAAGCTCGAATTCTTTGAACCCTGAACCGGAATTCTAGGTTCGTGTCCCCAGCAGAGTCGCCAGAGCTGTCACACCTCCTTTTTTACACACCGACCCCGAAGGATGAAATGTATAAAGGGAGTTTTTCCAATTTAAGTGACATTATTCGAAATGGGATTATTTATTTATTTAGAGTTGCCACTTGGGATAGGATTGGTTTTTGGTGTCCCAAGTCACCGGTTTAATTTAAATCCCAAATCGAGGAAAATTGTCGACTTCCCAATTGGAGTCTGCGAACCAGAAATTATGTGTAAGGAATTCTGTTGACCCGAGGGAAGGTGTTAGGCACCCCCAGATCCCGTGGTTCTAGCATGGTCGCTTAAATTGTTATAAATGGCTAAAATCGAATTTTTATACATGTTCCAATCTATAATGCAATTTTTATAATTATTTACCGCTTTTAAAATATTTTTACGAAAGTGAACGCCGTTTAAAAAAAATATGTTTTCGGATCACGTCACATGAAAAGCACCCGGATCCTCGACACATTTTTATTCAACGTTTTTGGATTTGGATTTGGGTTGCATGAAATGCACACCCGTATTAAGAAGGTAAGATTATTAAAAATGCGCCTAAAGTGACTATCTTTTTAACTTTGTGAGAGGCCGTGAAATTCGCTAAACGGAACGTCCCAAGTTCTAAGTATTTTATATAGAAAATTAATGAGGGCCCCACAATTTGTATATTTTGTTTGGCGAGGCTCTTCTCACTTTTAATTAAAGGCCAAACTAAAGTAACTACGATTTTTCTATTTATTATTTATCTCTAAAAGGGCTAATTAATTTATAATTATAAATTCGGACATCGAATTCAAGTCCGAATTCAAACAAAAGGGAGTACCCTTTTAGCTTGAACCCGCTACCTAATTCGAAACGCAAATTTATATTTGAGAATTAATCCCCGTATTCCTAATATAATTTCTAATAGGTTTTAATTTCCTGCATATTTCTTGGGACTAAAGTGTGGCCCATAAATGTAGCTTGAAACAGTCTTACAATTGGACTTCAACATGAGTCCAATTTGCACGAGACTCTATTAATGGGCATATAGGCCAATCATCAGCCCATAAATTCTGGGCTAATTCTTGTATAACTGGGTTGTTATCCTAATGTCCAGAATTGAATTCAAACAAGTTTGGATTTAAACACAATAGGTAACACTGAGAATTTAAGCTCTTCAATATAAATTCAATCAACTTTATTTGAATATAGATGGGGATAAACAATAGTGACGTTCAGATTTAGAGTAGAAACAAACAAAATTTTTCTTTTATTTATTAGCTCTAATCAAAAGGATTCCATACTAAGCATCAATTGATGTAACAGGAAATCATACAATTACTTAGGAGCTCATATGACATTTAAACAAGGGATTTCAAACTCCTGCTTAACGAAACTAATCATAACTCAATTTTTAAAGACTATAACTATGCGTTATCACTCAATCTAGCACATGAAGTTTATGCAATCAGTTTTAACCTGACTGAACTGATTATCACAAAATATTACATTCATCAATAATGTCCAAACAGTCTTATATAGTCTAATAACAATCCAAAATAGTTCAAAAACAATCCAAATTATACAGCTCTTAATTGATTATATACTACAATAAAATTCTAATCAATTACGAGTCAAATAACCAAATGAGCTCAATAGAATAAGATAGATCAGCACTTCATTTCACTTCAAAGGCTTGGAATTACAAAATGTGTACCTGAAGATCAAAACAAATGAGAGAAGTGGTCAGCAAAGTCACAACAACAAACAGGATTCAGCAAGCCACCACAAACTCTAACTCAACCATAAATAGCTCCAATCCAGTAGATTTTACACCAAATCAGACAGAATACCACTTAAAATGATTTGAATAACACCAAAAGAAGCTGAAAATATATTCAAAACAATCTCTGAAACTTCAAGTAAACTGATCACAATGAACTTTCTGTTATTTTTATGTTTATCTAGGGTAAAACAATGGACAATCTAGATGATGAAATGTAACAGTATTTATTTTGGATTTTCCTTTATATTTTGAATTTTGGAGAGATTTCAAGACCTAAAATGAAGGTTTCTAATGCTATATTGTTTCAGATCCGAAACTCTTTAGTTTGAGATTCAAATTTGAAGTTCAAACTTGAAGAAAAAGATTTTTTGGGGAAATTTAAGAGCTGGAAGGGATTTTTGAATTTTTCAGATCTCTAATCTTCTGGAATTTTTTCAGGGGTGTGTAACTTGAAAAAGAAGGCATTAAAGGTGCCTTTTATAGGAAAGAAGTGGGGCAGGAAATTTACACTAAAGTCCCCTTCTAGAAGGCCCTAGGGTATTCTTTTATCCATGAAATTCCTATCCTACCCTGGTTTGAGTCTTAAAATTACTATCCTTAACAAATTGGGCCATTTTCACTGTCCAAAATACCCTTTAACTAGGCTGAAATTTACTAACCAACCAAACCCTTCACTTGATTTAAAAATTAACTACAGTTAACCCTATTTAATCTAAATCAGCTATAATCAATCCACAAAACTACAATTCAACTCTAATTAATACTAACTAACCTAAATGGATTAATCGGCTAAGTAACTAATCAACAAGATAAACACTGAACCAATACTTGCAGAACTAAAATCATGAACTAATATCCATGAATTAAACAAATAAAATTGTAATTAAAGAATAAAACAGGAAAAACAAACAAACAAGATAATTCTCACAAAATTAAACTAGATTGAACAAATGCCATAAAACAAAAAAAAAAATCAATCTGAAATCAAACTAAATCAAAATCGATTCAGTAAAAAAAAACAGGAATTAAACCAAAAAAACAAATAAAACAATTTGAAAGGAAACTTACTGATTTTCGAACTTTACAAGAATCGCCCTTTGAAATTGGTTTCCAGTTGATATTATAGGTCTATTCTATCAAGAATAGGCCTATAATATTTACTAAAAACCAATCACCTTCAAAAATCCCCAAAACAAGCTAAAATCTATAAACCCTAGATTTGAATTTTGATGAGTTTCGGAGGTATTTGAAGAGTTTTATTCAAGGATTAGAGATGAGGGAGGTAAGGTGACTCAGTGGTGTAAATTTGAGGTTTATTGGAGAGGGTTGAGGTTTGGCCGAAATTTAAATTCAATATTCAGAGAGTTTTGTTGATATTTGAAGAAAAATAAGGTTGGAATCGGTATGGGGAGGTTGAGATGAAGCTATGGTGAAAATTTGGAAGTGATTGGAGGTTGGCTGGTGGCGGCGGCGATTTCCGGCCGGCGGCGCTAAGGCGGAGGACGGCGGAGCAGGGTGGAGTTATGGCGGCGCCGGTGTGTTACAGGGGAAGGGGTGGGGGTACGAGGAAGGGGGTATATGTTTTTAGGGTTTGGTAATGTTTGGACAATTTTATGTAAAAGTGACAATCAATTTGGGCCGTTGGATTAGATAAGATCAATGGCCAGGATTGATGGACGTCAAAACAACGTCGTTTTACATATAGGGGCTGGACCGGGCAAGGACTATTTGGGTCTGGGCGGACCGGATTTAAGAGGTGACTGAAGGGGAAATCGTTTGGGCCAGAACAAATTGGCCCAATTTTATGGCCTGATTCAATTACTCTCTTTCTTTCATTAATTTTCTTTTCTTTTCCTTTATATATTTTTTGTACTTTACTTATTATTATTTTTGATTTTCTGATTTCATTATGTATAATAAAACTAAAAGACCCAAATCAAATCTAAAATTATACGAATTAATTTCTAAAATTAACTAATTCCTTATTTAAAAGAAAATTAAACTAAAAATTAAAAATGTAGAATAGAAATGGTAAAAGAACTATTTTGCTATCATTTTTCTTATTTTAGTAATATTAATTAATTAAAAATATAAAATCAAATTCTAAATGCAAACATACTATTTTTGTACTTTTATGAATTATATCAACTAAAAAAATGAACACAAAAATGCAAACAACGCATAAAATCATGCAATTAATTTCTAAAAATTCAAATACTAAAAGAAAATTCTAATTTTAAAGAATTCTATAGGAGTAATTTAAGCGTGGCAAAAATCACGTGCTCATAATGGCTTTGGAATTGAAAGGAGGTGTCGTTGATACTGTTACTGTGAAAGGTGTGGCCACTTCTACCTCAAATGGAGCAGGTGTGGATGTGGGAGGAGCTACCTTTATCTTAAATGGAACCGATGCGGCTACCTCAACCTCGACCGGTGACTGCGTCTGCACCACGATAGGAGTGAGTGTGATTGCAAGTTTAAAGTTGTTGCCTTCCTGAATAAGCCCGATTGGCCGCTCAGGATCCCATTCCTCATTCATATCTATCACATGTACCCCATCACTCCTATGATCTGGGAGAGGATTGTTGCAGACATTGGGCGCAACTTCTTCTGCCTGTATGACCTTGTTGTCAATCAATGTCTGTATTTTATCTTTCAATATTCGGCACTCCTCAATGGTTTGCCCCTTCATATCGGAATGATATGCATAAGTTTTCTTTAGGTTGGCCTATTGAGATGAGTTATCCACTTCCATAGCTGGAATAGGAGTGATAAAACCAGCAGCTTTCAGCCTTTCATACAACTAGTTGATAGGTTCAGCAATAGCGGTGTATTGTTTGGGTGGTTTGCGATCAAAGTTAGGTCGGGGTCTTGGGTAGTTTTGGCGAGCTGGAGGTGACTGGAAATGAGATGGTTATAGGCAGGGTCTTGTTGGGAATATCTGGGAGATGAGGGTTGGTATATGGGTGGAGGTATTTGGTATATGAGTGGAGGTGTTTGGTATGTGAGTGGATATTTTGTGGCTTGAGCCACCATTACTGCCCCCACATCTTTCTTCTTTGATATGCTGCCTAATTGTAATGATTTGTTTGTGGCATGTTGTGCCTCAAAGTTTGTTATCATCCTGCTCTTGATGCCTTCTTCGATCCTTTCACCAAGTTTGATGATATCAGAGAACTTATGGTTTTCAATAACCATCAACCTTTCATAGTATTGTGGATCATGTGCTCTAACGTAGAACTTGTTCATTTTTTTTTCTTCTAGTGCTGGTCTAACATTGGCCGCTTCCGAACTCCATCGAGTAGCATACTCACGGAAAGTCTTAGTTGGCTTCTTCTTTAAATTCTGGATGTATAAAACATCCGGTGCATTCTCCGTGTTGAACCTGAACCGGTCCATAAATTCTCAACTGGCACAATGGAGTACGGATCCCCTACTACCTTCCGTAACATAGACACATGAAAAACCGGGTGTACCAATGACATCTCGGGCGGCAGCTCGAGCTTGTATGCCACCTGACCAATTTTCCTGAATGATTCTGTATGGTCCGATATACCTTGGACTTAATTTTCCCTTCTTTCCAAACCGCATGATACCCTTCATAGGGAAACTTTCAAGAATACCCAATCATCTTCATTAAACTCCAAATCTCTGCGACGCACATCCGAGTAGGATTTTTGGCGACTTTGAGCAGTTTTCAACCTTTCTTTAATAAGCTTGTCTTTCTCCATGGCCTGGTGCACGAGGTCCGACCCTATCAATTCCGCTTCTCCAACCTCGAACCACCCGATGGGAGACCTACATCTCCTACCATACAATGCTTCGAACAATGCCATTTGAATACTAGCGTGGAAGCTGTTGTTGTAAGCGAATTCTATGAGTGGCAAATGGTCATCCCAACTCCCCTTGAAATCAATAGTACAAGCACGCAACATGTCCTCAAGTGTCTAAATAGTCCGCTCTGCTTGCCCATCGGTTTGTGGATGAAAAGTTGTGCTAACGTTCACTTGCGTACCCAAGCCATGCTGAAACTTCTTCCAAAAGTTATCTGTGAATTGAGCCCCTCGATCTGAAATGATTGAGACTGGATTGCCATGCAACCTGACTATTTCTTTTATATACAATTGAGCATATTGTTCCGCTGTGTCGGTAGATTTAAATGGCAAGAAGTGCGCCGATTTCGTGAGTCGATCCACGATCACCCTAATTGAGTCGAACTTGCGCGGAGTGTGCGGCAACCCTATCACAAAATCCATGTTAATCATCTCCCACTTCCACATTGTAATGTCTATGCATTGTGTCAATCCACCGGGCCTGGCCTTTGATGTTCGGCCTTTACCTGTTGACAATTCGGACATTTTTCCACAAATTCCGCCATATCCCTCTTCATGTTGTTCCACCAATAAATTTCCTTGAGATCATGATACATTTTTATAGAACCTGGTGCACGGAATACCTAGATGTGTGAGCTTCTGCCATGATCCTTTCCCGAAGACTATCGATATCAGGAACACACAGGCGGTCTTGGTACCGTAGGGTACCATCATTCGTGCCTAAGGAGAAAACTGTGGTCTTATGTTTGAGAATCCCTTATTTTAGTTATGCTAACAATAGATCATTGAATTGCTTTCATTTTACCTCCATCAAAAGCGATGATTCAGCCCTATTATGTATAATTACCCCTCCTTCATTAGAATCCGCCAGACGAACTCCCTGGTGAACCTCCCTAGCTAACAGCCTCTGATAGGCCCCCAAATGAGTCAAACTCCCCATAGATTTTCGACTAAGCGCATCTGCCATAACATTAGCCTTTCCCGGGTGGTAGAGAATGTCAATATCGTAGTCTTTGAGTAACTCTAGCCACCTTCTTTGTCTCAGGTTCAACTCCTTCTGCTTGAAGATGTATTGAAGGCTCTTATGATCGGTAAATACGTCCATATGGACCCCATACAAATAATGTCGCCAAATCTTTAGTGCAAACACCACAGCTGCTAGCTCTAAGTCATGGGTTGGATAATTCTTCTCGTGATTCTTGAGTTGCCTAGAGGCGTAGGCTATAACCTTGCCATGTTGCATCAACACACACCCCAGCCCGACTCTTGAAGCATCACAATACACCACAAATCCCTCGGTACCCTCTGGTAGGGCTAATACCGGTGATGTTGTCAACCTTGATTTCATATCTTGGAAACTCTTTTCACAAGCATCAGACTATTGGAATTTAACTGCTTTCTGCGTCAATTTAGTCAAAGGAGAGGCGAGAGTAGAAAACACCTCCACAAACCTCCTGTAGTACCCAGCTAATCCCAAGAAACTGCAAATTTCGATTGGAGTGGTAGGTCTAGGCCAATTCTTCACTACCGCAACCTTCAGAGGGTCAACCATAACTCCTTCCCTGGAAACAACATGACCCAAGAGCGCGACAGATTCAAGCCAGAATTCACATTTTGAAAATTTTGCATATAATTGATGTTGCTGAAGAGTTTGCAACTGCCTTGAGATGGCCAGCGTGGTCCTCCCGACTTTGGGAATATACCAGAATGTCGTCAATGAACACTATCACAAAGGAGTCTAGGAAGGGCTTGAAGACTTGATTCATAAGGTCCATGAAAGCCGCTGGGGCATTTGTTAGCCCAAAAGACATTACCATAAATTCAAAGTGCCCATACCGGGTTCTAAAAGCTGTTTTTGGAATATCCCGCTCCCGTATCTCTGGTTATCAAACAAACTTAGAAATGAACCTTTTAGGTGTCCTAATGCACCTTAAATAATTAGGTGGCGACTCTTCAAATGCAAAACCCAGTTCCCAAAAGGAATGAGTTGCCCTATACCCAAAATGTCATAAACCCGATCTCCCGATGCAAAGAGGGAAAAAAGGGGGCGCGACAGCAGTAACATCATGTACACATCCATAGAAATTTCAAGTAGAGAAAAAATGCAATAACCCCGGGATCCCCGAGGTCCTTAGGGAACTTTGACACACCAAGACACACCATTGGCTATGAGACTCTTGGCATTTGAGACTGTTCTAAAGGCCAGGCATCCCTAGGTTTAGTTTGAGCCTAATCCAGGCTCCATATAGGTAGTTTATATTTATTTATGTAATTCATTCACTATTGGTCTGTAATAATGATCTTTGTAAACAGATGTTGGGCAGATTAGTAAAAGGGAAGGGAATTCTAATATGATTTTTGTGAGGGAAATCAGCAAGAAATCATGCCCTTAAGATCACTATGCTGACTTGCAAGATCATGCCTTATGTTTATTATGTTTACTTGCTTTAGAAACCATGCTTAGGGATTGTTTGGCATACTAGCAAACATGTTGTAGGCTCATCACCTCTCTGTTACAAAATTTTGCTTCTACATGATCATGATCACCTAGAAATCCTATTATTAGATCACTACTATAATCCTGCTTAAAAAATGTCTATTCATCATGGGCATTAGAGATCCTGCCCTAGGACTGTTTTTGCATTCGCTTTAAAACCATGTCTACATCGCATAAATCAGTAACTATCCAATTTAAGAAATCAATCTTAACACCTAGACATCACGTTCAACACCTAGACCAACATGCATATAGGACTTAATAGGTTCCAAAACTGTTTGTTTTAAATTTATACAGTTTGCACTTAGAAAGTATATTTTTAGGGTATATCCACCTAGGCGAGATTGCAGGTAATTAAAATCTTATAAAACTAAAAACTATACTGTGCTTATTTTCTAACTGCCCAGGTTCAACAGATGCTAAAATCTATAGGCAAACTGATTAGGTCTTTAACACTTTTGCATTAACTCAACATTGCATATGTTGACTTGTGTTCATCTAGATATCCTGTCATTAGGAATCTTTTCCAATGTCTAAAACACTACTGTCTGAGACGTGCATTTGTTTATTCTATTTGTGGAGGTAATATGTGAGCTCCTTTTAATTGTTCTTTACTTGACAATCCTAATTTGTTTTTTTTTCGCCTAGAGTTTTCTCCTTTAATTACTGTAGGAGATTCTAGATCCATCCTAACCAGAAGTCCTAAAATACCTCCAGGACTATATAAGTAAAGGGACGAGTAGTGCACACATAGGATATATATTAAGGTTGCCAGAACGCTTTAGGCTATGATCAAAGGGAGAGACTTGGGTAGTAAAGTATATGATGACCTGTGTGCCAATACCACGCGTAAACCCTCTAGTTGAGAAGTCTTACCGGTTGTTGTACAGGTGTGATCCTATAGGCTGACGATCCTAGGACCTCCCTCATCTTATTTACATACGTGCGCTTAGACTGCTTATTTTTTAAAATTCCTCTATGGTACATATGTGCTTAGATTGCTTATCTGTCAAATTTTCTGTATCATATATGTATGCTTCAACTATCTATTTGTTAAAAGACTAATTCACATAATTGAGTTCGGGCCGGGTCCCACCGTGGTGGACCGCGAAGGGTGGCTAACACCTTCACCTCAAGGTTATTTCGAGCCCTTACCCCAATCACTAGTAATGCAAACTAGTTAAATGAGTTAATTGCTCTACGTTCCCTAACGCACCTTAATCCGTTAAGTGGCAACTCTTCAAATAACAAATTTCCAAAAGATAATGAGTTGTTCCTAATAAATGTCGAAACCTGGACTCCGCTAGGTAAAAAGGGGCGCGACGACATGGCGACTCTGCTGGAGATATTTATGTCTTACCATAACGAACTTGTTTTTGTGAATTCGTCATAAACATGCTTTATCCAGTGCACCCTCCCCATTATTTGGATTTAACTGATTATTTTCAAGTCTTTATGATTTCCTTTATTTCCTGAAACTGACTTGTCTCTTTGTTTTCTTTTTTCGTAACTATCTTTCAATTATTTAAATACCGCATTTATCATTTTTAAACGTGCAAATACTTGACAACATGCTATTTATTGTTGCATAAATCAAATTATAAAGAGATATGAAACACAACATTATAGGGTAAGAACTGTAGCTAACATAATCCTCCAACCTAATGATAAACATAAATTTCTCAAATTTTCTGTACTATCTCAACAAATAGAAGAAATCAAAGGCTACCTCAAACAGGTAAGGAATATCAAGTGCTATCTTAAACAAATAAGTCATTACATGTAATTTTCAGATCACAATCAAGGGGGGAATATCATGAATATTTCGATTCCAAGCAGTATTGCGCACGAGTTATGCCGAGGTTGTGCGGCCCGATCCAGAATAGTGTGCACACTGCTAAGGGTCGACTGACACGAACCATAGATGCACTTCAAATATACTGTCGAGGCGTTTAACCCGATCCACAAGAAGAGGAGAAACTTAATCAAATTACAAGTCACATATTTGCATTACAAGAACAGGGACATAAAGTAAGCATAACTATTACCAGTAATCAGATATCTCGTCAAACAACTCAAGGTATCAAGATTCGACCTAACATGATATCTAATCAAATTACATTTACAAGTTTATGTAATTAAACTAATATGTTGAGTTTAGGTAATACAAATATCGCATGATATAGTCCTAAGTCTACCTGGAAATAAGCATAATTTTAGCTACATACGGACTCTCATCACCTTGTGCATGCGTAGCCTCCACAACAAGTAGCACATAACAAATACATCACCTATGGGGTAATTTTTCCCCCTCACAAAGTTAGACAGAAGACTTACCTCGTTCCGAAATCCGATAACCGGCTCCAACGTCTCTCCAACACCTCAAGCTGATGCCCATCAATCCAAAATTAGCCAAACAATGTGAAAACCAATCAAAATATACTTCAATACTCATAACTTAACAATTTATAACAATCCTCAACTCCGCTCGAAAAGTCAACAAAGTAAACCCCCAAACCCACATGCCCGGATTCCAAATTCATTTTGAAGATAATGATTATCCAATATGCCACGAACTCAAATATATAATTTATTTCCAATTTCATGTCCAATTTCGTGGTCAAAATCTAAAAATATTATTTCTAGGTTTTCTTCCAAAAATTTGACAATTTCTATTAAATTTCATGTTAAAATCCATGGATAACCATGTATTTAACTTGAAACAAGTAGGAATAACTTACCTTATGATATGTGGCAAAAATGATCTTCAAGAATCACCCCAAATCGCCCCACATGTGCTCCAAGAACTTAAAAGTGAAGAATTAAGCTCAAAATCTGAAAATTAGATGTTTATTACACCTGCCAAACCTACTTATTCACGATCAGAGTCATTAACCATGCGATCGCAGTTAATTCAAGTTCCAGCATCATTTCCTTTATCTCGATTGCGGCCAAAATCCCGCAATCGCGATGTACAAATTATGTTTCTTCTTTACAAACACCCTTCGATATAATGGCCATTACTTTTTGTACAAAATTCCAAATGGCAAATGGTTTATATTTCTATAAACTAGATTCATAGTGCTAAAACTTCAATTTTGATCATCTCCAAATTCCTTATAGATTGCAAGATATAATATCTTGAAGTCAGACTACTGAACAGAATTCCTTCTTCACGATCGGGACCCTACCTTACGTGATTGCCATTCACAAGAACGTAAATGCACTTTGCTCTTAGTGATTGCAGCCCAAACCTCCGCGATTGCGATTCACATGCCTGGCATCAAATATCAGTAGTTCACCTCAAACCGAAGAACGACGTGCTAGAGCTCAAAACAATCGGTCTGGTCGTTATAAACATTACTCAGATAGAACAACTCGCGTGCTATCAACCCAATCCATATCATACAGAAAATTCATATACAAGAATACATGTACATGAACACTGGATATGAAATACATACTCATGGACTTATATATGTGATGTGCTAAGGTGTAGGCATGTGGGAAGTTTACTACCATAGTTCAAATCAGGCGATTACGTCGCAAGAATAGCAATTAATATATTTGAACAGGATATCCACCAACAATAATCTCTAACATGATTCAATTAGCTCACAACGGGAGTATGACATAATAAACATGATAACGTGAAGCTTAGCAATCAATTAGAGGAATATATTAGCCTAACCACTACCCCAAGCATAGATAACACCCTGGTGTACGTACATTGGCGCAATCCCCTTATATGTGCACCACTCATAGCGCATAGGCAACACTAATAACTCAAGAAAATAGTACCTCAACCAAGTTTAGGTAAGATACTTACCTCAAACAAGCCAAATCCATATTCTGAAAATGCCTTCTCGCATGAATCAACCTCCAAACGGTGCACATCTTGCCAAAAGCAACTCAAAAATATCAAATAATGCCATAGGAATCAAACCCTATTGATAAAGGTTGAGTCCTTAATCAAACACTCAAAGTCAACCAAAAGGTCAACTTGGGACCATACCCCGAAACCCGACAAAATACAGAAATTTCAATAACCCATTTGAATAGGAGTCCAACAATCAATTCTCATCCAAATCCGACTCTGAATCGATGTTCAAAACCCAATTATGCACTTTAGAAATTTTCTGTCCAAAAACCTAATTTCTCTTTTAGAATCATTAATCAAATGCCAAAATCGTTCGGAAGAATCATGAATAATAATCAATATCGAGTCAAGAATTCTTACCTCAATCCAAGTGGTAAAAATTGCCAAAAGAATTGCTTCAATCCGAGCTCCCAATCCTAAAATATGGTAAAAAGAGTTCCAAGTCCGAAAATAGAACCTTATACCACTGCTCCTGGCAAACTCTTTGAAATTGTCACAACCCTAAATCGACCAAGTCGTGATGGCGCCTATCGTTAAACTAGGCCAGCCCACACAATTTCCAAATCAACCCATTTTTCTATGAAAGTCATTTTTAAGTCATTAATTACAAGAATTCTCATAATATAAGCTTAAATAATCAGTGCAGAATAAATACGCAATCCGACATTGGGGTGTCATAAGTCACGAGCATCTACTAAGGCCTGAATACAACAAAGAGTCTGAATATATACTAAAAACAATCTAAGGAAGACAAGAGGGAGAAGAGTAGGGATGCGAACGTCGGGCAACTACCTTGTTAACTCCGATGACTCTGCCCTGAGAAATCAACACCCGCTACCGAGTTAAGAAATACCTGAATCTACATACAAAGTGCAGGGAGTAATGTGAGTACGTCAACTCAGTAAGTAATAAAAGTAAATGAAAGGTGAGCAACAAGAAAATACGTAAGCCACGTCATAATGCTACATCAAATACAATACATTCCCAAAAAAGCACAAAAATCATTTATTTCGCAAATCAAACTCTGTTTCAGTAAAAACCCTTTTCCCTTTTTAAAACATCTTCCAACAGTTTCAAACAACTGATAAAATAGTGAGTAAAAATGATAGAAACGCAAATAGCCCCTCAGGCAAAACATGTACCATAAACCGCCCATCGGGCATAATATCAATAGAATCAGCCCCTCGGGCTACCTTACAATCACTCATAATCAGCCCCTCGAGCTACCTCACAATCACTCGTAATCAGCCCCTCGGGCATAACATGAATTAAAAACCGCCTCTCGGGCAAAACATGGGTCAAGAACAGCCCTTTGGGCAACAACATGAAACAGCAACAGCCCTTCGGGCTACATAACATCACTCACATTGGGTACCCGCGCTCACTGGGGGTGTTCAAACTCCGGAGGGGCTCCTACAGTGCAAGCGCTATAACAAGCCATCTCGTGGCATAATCAACTGGCCTCGGCCTCATAACAAGCCACCTCGTGGCATAAAAAATTAGGACCTCGGCCTCATAATCATGAATCAGTAACAACCTGCCACGGTTGCATAGCCCGATCCCATAATATCCTCACAACATATGCTCTCTGCCTTACTCAGTCAGAAATCTCTCAAGTCACTCTGGCAACAGTAAAATATGATGCTCAAACCCAAAATATCATTTAAAATATCAAAACGGAGTAAATACGACTGAGTTATGAAAACATTAAAATACATCATGACTGAGTACAAATATGAAGTCAAAACAGTGAGGAATAGTAGTAAAAATCCCCTAAGGGTCCAAAACAGTTGGCATTCAGCCCAAAAAATGGTAATACTTTTCAAAACACAATGATATCAAACAGTTTTAAATCAAATACGCGACTTAATAGTCATACGGGACGTACTAAGTCAATAATACCCAACGGTGCACGACCCCACGCTCATAATCTATCGTGTGCGTCACCTCAAAGTAGCACAATGATGTGAAATCTGGAGTTTCATACCTTCAAGACAATATTTACAATCATTACTTACCTTAACCCGGTACAAAATCTAACCCGCAATCGGTCTCCAAATACTCCGAATCGAACCAAAATCAGTTCCACATCATTAATACACGCTAAAGGAACAAAGACCAAGTGAAATAGGCGAATTAACTCAAAAATCCCGAAATTGGCTAAACCCGACCCCTAGACCTACATCTCGAAATCCGATAAAAATAACATTAATATAATCCTTATCCTCCCACGAGTCTATACACACCAAGAACATCAAAATTGGACCTCAAATGACCCCTCAAATCCTCAATTCAACTCCAATATTTCTTCCAATTTTCATCCCAAATTTCCAAATCAAATGATAAAAATCAAGACAAAATCATGGGATTTAACCAAATTTGAGTGAACAACACTTATCCCAATCAATTTTCTGAAAATCCCCTCAAACATTGCCTTCTCCCGAGCTTCATAGCTCCAAAAATGCAAAAATGGATGAAACCCTCAAAATAGAGTGCTTTATAAAGCTGCCCAGGCTTCCTCTTTTGCGAACGCGGGACAACCATCGCATCCGCGATGAAGAAAAATATCGGCTCCCAAAAATAATCTACGCTTTTCCAACAAAATCCTCGTGAATGCGATACCTACTGGAGACATAACATCGCGAACGTGACACACAAAGCGCGAACGCGAATAGCACAACATCAACACATCACGAATGCGAAGAACAGAATTCACCACCTCAGAGAACACTCTTTGCGAACGCGAGTCCCTCACCGCGAGCGCGAAGAACAAACTGTCTGCTACAAAATACCAGCAAAATCTGCCAGCCTTTCAAGTCCAAAGATGACCCTTTAAGCATCCGAAACACACCCGAGGCCCTCGGGACCTCAACCAAACATGCCAACGCATCCTATAAAATTATTCAAACTTGTTCTAACCTTCGGAATGCTCAAAACATCATCAAACACCCTCGGATTCAAGCCTAAGAATTCCAAAACTTTCAAATTCTAAGAATTCCAAAACTTTCAAATTTCGCTTTCGATCAAAAAGTCTATCAAACCTCGTCCGAATGACCTAAAAGTTTGCACACACATCCCAAATGGCACGAAGGACCTATTCCAATTTTCAGAATTCTATTTCGATCCTGATATCAAAATTTCCACTACCGACCGAAAAATGCTAAAATTCCAATTTCGCCAATTCAAGCCTAAATCTACCCCGGAGCTCCAAAATACATTTCGAACGCGGTCCCAAGTCCAAAAATCACCTAACGGAGCTAACCAAATCACAAAAATTCGAATCTGAGATAGAATGCTAAAAAGTCAAAACTTGGTCAAATCTTTCAAATTTAAAGCTTCAAATTGAGAATTGTTCTTCCAAATCTATTCCGATTATCCTGAAAACCAGAATTAACGATCTACATAAGTCATAATACATCACACGGCGCTAGTCATGCCTGAGAACTGGCGAGCAAAGTGCAAAAGTTCAAAACAACCGGTTAGGTCGTGTCACGACCCCAACCGATGGGCCGCAACGTGTGCCTGAGTCCTACCTGTCAAACACCCCTAATCATGTATCTAAGATATGAACCATAATAACATCTGCTGCATTACGAAAATAATAGACATGAAGGAAAAATGCCATAAAGGTATATGGACGTATACATGCAGAAAACAATGGGCGAGCCAGCAAGGCTGCTATAGATAACTATACATCCAAAACTGAAAGAGCAACAAAGCCACATACAACCCAACTAGACATACTATCTACAAACCTCTAATAGAAACATAACAGTACAAATACGGGACTGAGCCACATCATACCCATATACATATTAAGTGGAGCACGCCAACACTGATCAGGGATCCCAAGAAGGTGGATCATCAACTTGCCTACCTGCACATGCGGGCATGAAACGCAGGTCCCGTAAAATAGGGCGTCAATACGAAAAATATATCGAGTATGTAAGACATGAAAATTAGTACGTAAAAGACATAGATGAAAAATGGAATAAGAAAACACTTCTTTAAATTTGAATAACTTTGTAAATTCTGAAACGTTTATAATGTCATGCACGTGCGTATAAATATCGTGCCATGCATAGGTATGAGTGTAAATAATATCATCAAGCAATTGAGGCCATCCCATCATATCATCTCGGCTACTGTGGGCAATATCATCAACATATACCAGCTGATCAGGTGGTGGTGCGTATATAACGCCGTAACTTTTTTTCATATCCATATACATATATTTACATATATACGCGTATCTAACGCCATCTGGTCATGGTTCAATGCATGAAAAATACATAATAATCTCAATATTTCTTCAGGATAGACTTTTCCAACTGCGTATTATTCTGAGACCCATGAACAGAAAATAATAATAATTCTCATGAGAATGAAGAATATAGTCACCCCTACTATTTCTATGAATATAGTAATTTATGGAAACAGTGTATTTGCTCGTTTCTTCAGTATAATTTGGACCATGCCAAAAGAAAGAAGGGAGGGCCTTAATTTACTTGGAGTAGCAAAAACTCCGTAAAATATTTTGTTGGAAAACATTCGTTGATTGAACGAAATTGGCCCCTGCACCTTAGAAATTCATGGACGAAAAATCGTTTCAGGTTCCTAAAGTTTTGGAACGAAATCACGTGTTTCCTTGAAATTTTGAGAGGAAACGTTTTCTAGTTCCTTGAGTACTTTAGTTGAATAACGTTTCTGTTTCTCTAATGTTTGGAAAGACTAACATTTCTTTGGAGTCATTTGGTTCGTATAAGATTTTTGCAGATTCTTAGTTAGTCATCAATCTCATTTATGCCTAGGTTGCCACCTAAGCATAAGTGACTCCTTAGTCACATTCTTGACATGGTGGATTCTTGCCACGTGTGGGGTTAATTTATTAATTTTTATCCACTTATAAGTTAACTGTGTAATGTCCTGTTACTCGGTAATTAATCAATTACCAAAAATTACTTAAAATTCTATTTATTTTTAAAATACTTCATATATACTTTAGATATTATACTACCATGGTCATATGGCACCCTCCATGGTACTAGTTTATAATTATTGGGTATTACCGCTCGACTCGTATTTTATTTCAAATTGTCCACTTTCAATGAAACTCGTCATATACCCCTTTATCCTTCATAATACTTATTTATCGCTTGTTATAAATAGCATAAGTACATTAACGCCAAGATGATCTCATCTCCGAGTCTGCGTCGGTTAATTGAAAACAAAATTTTTACGTATGAAAACGTGAGATGTAACATCCTTCCCCTCTTAGAAACATTCGTCCTCGAATGTTCAACTCCCTTGGATCCATATAACTTTGGCAGGGTCGCCTTTGTAACAACACTATTACCAACTCTCCTTGTAGAAGCTTTATAATCTAATGCCATACCGGATCATAATTATGAATAACGACAATGGCCTCATATGACAAACGACAATAACCAACACAAGAATTTGTACACGTACCTTATGATTATGATGTCTCAGTCGGACCCTTCTCTTAAGGAGGAAATAAGTAGGGATATCTAGATTTCATGTTTTCCTTGGCCTCCCAAGTTATTTCTTTCACATTGTTGTTTCTCCAAAGTACTTTCACAGAAGCTACCTCCCTATTCCGCAACTTGCGAATTTGTCGGTCTAGGATGGCAACCGGAACTTCTATGTATGATAAGTCTTCTATAATCTGTACATCATTCGTGGGCACTACTCAGGTAGGATCGCCAATGCACTTTCGTAACATAGATACGTGAAAAACTGGATGGACATACTCCAATTTCGAGGGCAATTCTAACTCATAAGCCACTTGGCCCACTCTTCGAATGCTTCTATAAGGTCCAATATATCGTGGGCTAAGTTTGACTTTCTTGCCAAACATCATCACACCCTTCATAGGTGATACCTTTAAGAATACCAGTCATCAACCCCGAACTCTAAATCTCGTCGCCGCACGTTGGAATATGACTTCTGATGACTCTAAGCTGTCAATAGTCGATCCCGAATCAACTTTACTTTTTCTATGGCTCGCTGAACCAGATCTGGCCCATGTAATCCAGATTCTCCAACGTCGAACCACCCTGGCGACCTACACTTTCGTCCATAAAGAGCTTCATATGGAGCCATCTGAATACCGGAATGGTAACTATTATTATACGCGAACTCAATAAGCAGAAAATGATCATCCGAGCTACCTTTGAAGTCTATTACACAAGCTCATAACATATTCTCCCGGGTGTAAATAGTACGCTCAGCCTGTCCGTCTGTCTAGGGATGAAATGCTATACTAAGACTTACTTGATCCCCAATCCTTTTTATAAGGACCTTCAGAAGTTAGCTGTAAATTGAGCTCCTCTATCCGAGATAATAGATACAGGGACACCATAAGTCGCACTATTTCCTTAATATAAAGTCTTGCATAATCCTCTAAGGAATATGTAGTCCTAACGATCAGAAATGGGCTGACTTTGTAAGCCTATCAACAATAACCCATATCGAATCAAACTTACGTTGGGTACGAGGTAAGCCTATGATCAAGTCCTTATTGATTACTTTTCATTTCCAAGTCAGAATCTCCATAGCCTGCAACAATCCACCGGGTTTTTGATGCTTAATCTTAACTTGTTGACAGTTAGGACCTTGAGCAAAATTTTTTGCTATATCCTCTTTCATTCCGTCCCACCAATATACTTCCCTGATGTCATAATACATGTTTGTCGCTCCTAGATGGATAGAATAACGAGAATAGTAAGTTTCTCCCACAACCTGCCAACGCAGCCCTGCAATATTAGGCACACATAACCGCCCTTGATATCTGAGGACCCCATCTTCTGTAATTTCAAACAATGTCTTCTCCTTCTGAAGAGTGGTATCCCTACAATGAACTAGCACAGTACAATGTACTGGCATTCCTTTACTTCAATTACTAAAGAGGATGTTGCCGTATCCTGAATAGTAATCCCAATATCACCTGAGTCCAGTAACCGAACTCCAAGACTAGCTAACTGATGAACCTCATGGGCTATTCCTCCTCTTTTCTGGATGCAAATACGATAGGCTACCCATAGATCTACGGCTGAGGGAATCGACTACTATGTTCGAGTTCCCCGAATGGTATAAAATATCAACGTCATAGTCTTTAAGTAGCTCCAACCATCTCCTTTGATGTAGATTCAATTCCTTTTGCTTGAAGATGTATTGGACGCTCCTATGATCCGTATAGATATCAACATGAATGATATACAAGTAGTGCCTCCACATGTTTAGAGCATGAATCACCGTAGCTAACTCTAAGCCGTTGGTCAGGTAGTTCTTCTCGTGCTTTCTTAGTTGTCTAGAAGCATAAGCCACAACCTTACCATGCTGCATCAGCACACAACCTAACCCAATGCCTGAAGCGTCGCAATAGATAACATAACCATCGGGTCCCTTCTCGGAGCGTTAGAATCGGTGTTGAAGTTAATCTGTCCTTTAATGCTTGGAAACTCGTTCACAAGCATCAATCCACTAAAACTTTGCTCCCTTCTGAGTCAAATTTGTCGAAGGTGCTGAAAGTGAAGAAAATCCCTTTACAAATCTCCTGTAATAATATGCCAAACCAAGAAAGCTAAAAACCTCCGTTGGTTTTGTGGGCCTAGGCCAAGTCCTTACTGCCTCAATCTTTTGTGTATCCGCCCGGATGCCTTCATCCGAAATGATATGCCTAAGGGAAGTTACAGAGTTCAACCAGAATTCACATTTAAAAAATTTTGCATACAACTTCCCTTTTTGTAGAACTCTGAGCACAGTACGCAAATGATCTGTATGCTCAGACTCTGAATGAGGATATATCAATATATCGTCAATAAATACAATTATGAACAGATCTAAAAAGGGCATGAACACACGATTCATCAAATCAATAAATACTGCTGGGGCATTGGTCTGACCGAACGACATAACCCGAAACTCAAAGTGCCCATATCTAGTCTTGAATACTATCTTTGGAATATCTTCATCCTTAACCCTTACCTGATAGTATTCGTACCTCAAGTATATCTTTGAAAAATACTTGGCACCTTGTAACTGATCAAATAAATCATCAATTTTTGGGAGTGGGTAATTATTCTTGATCATCACCTTATTCAGCTGCCTATAATCAATACACATTCATAAGGAACCATCTTTCTTTCTCACAAAAAAAAACAGGTGCTCCCCACGGTTACATACTAGGTCTGATAAAGCCTTTTTCAAGTAAGTTCTTTAATTGTTCTTTCAAATCTTGCAGCTCTGTGGGGGCCAGTCTATAGGGAGGAATAGATATTGGATGAGTATCCTATAGTAGGTTAATGGAGAACTCAATTTCTCGCTCTGGCGGGAGACCCAGAAGCTCATCGGAGAAAACATCAGGAAACTTATTCACTATAGGGATGGACTGAATGGTTGGTGACTCCATTTCCACATCTTGAACCCGAACTAGGTGATAAATATAGCCCTTTCTGATCGTCTTCCTTGCATTGAGATAGGAAATAAATCTACTTCTCGACGATGCTGTGTTACCTTTCCACTCCAAAATAGGTTCCCCAAGAAAGTGAAATCGGACTATCTTTGATATACAATCAACGTTGGCATGACAAGAATCCAACCAATCCATATAACATCAAATTCTACCATATCTAACTCGATTAAGTCTGCTACGGTAGGTCGACCATGAACTACTATTATACAACCCCTATATACTTGCTTAGCTATCACCGAGTCCCCAACATGTATAGATACCTCAAAAGGTTTAACCAATTCAGGTTTTATTCCAAACTTACTAGCGATGTATGATAAGGTGGAACCTGGGTCAATCAGTGCATATACATCATATGAGAAGACCGATAATATACCTGTAACAACATTAAGCGATGACTTCTGGTCCTGTCATCCTGCCAACGCATAAATGAGTTTCTGATGATTGCTCGAACTAGATGCTCCGCCTCTGCATCTACCACGATTCATTGGTGCTTGTGGACCTTTCCCAAGGAGGCGTACTGATGATGACGAACCAGCTATAGATACCGCTGGCTGAGCTGTGCTTGCATTACCTCTCATCGAACAATCCCTCATAACGTGGTCCCGATAACCACAAGTATAACAAATACCTAATCCTATACGGCACTGTCCGGTATGCTGCTTACCACATCGAGTACATCGTGGCAAGGGTGGCCTCATCTGATTTGACTTACCCCTATATTGAGGCCCTAAGGCCTTGAAATTCTGGCTAGACCCTGAATATGTAAAATAATCAAATCTCTTATCGCCAAACGGAGGTGGCACGTTAGCCGAGGGTTAGAATGGATACCTCAGGTGCCGCTGCCTCTTACCACCTCAAAACTCACCAGAAGGACCCGAAGACCTTGCTCTCTTATTCTGGGCCCTATCATGCTCAGGATCGGCCCTCTATTTCTGTTTATGCTCCTCTACACCCTGAGTGTATGCCTGAATATGAGAAATATCCATGTCTGGGTAAAGTGATACTGACATACAATCGTTAAGAAAGTAAGGCTCTAATCCCTTCACGAACCAGTGAACCCGATCATCCATCTTAGATACAATAGTGGGAGCATACCTAGCCAACAAATCAAACTGAAGACTGTACTCCCGAATACTCATGTTGCCTTGCCGAAGTGTCAAGAACCTATCAACTCTGGCCCGTCTAAGCTCTTGTGGCAGATGATGAAGAAAAGCTTCTGTAAACTTGTGCCATACTGCTGGAGGGGCATCCTCACCTTTGGACAACTCCCAAGACTCGTACCAATTAACAACAATATCTCAGAGTCTATAGGAAGCTAGCTCAACTGACTCAGTCGCAGTGGCCTTCATTATCCGTAACATCCTCTGCACTCTATCAATAAATACCTGAGGGTCCTCGTTTGGATCTGCTCTAGTGAAGACCGGAGGGTCTAAATTGATAAAGTCACAAACCCTCGCACTTATGGACCTATCTGCGTGACCAATACTTACATCCTGACGCTGAGACTATGCAACTACTAATCAGGTCAATAACTAAATAGCATCTCTCATCTCCTAACCCAGCGCATCCAACTGAGGTGCTGAATGTATAGGGGCGGGTGCTGGAGCTGGTTCCTCTTGGAGCTCTTTTGGAAAAGGGCGGGGTATGTGAAGTCTAAGATGGAACCACACCATGAGACTCTACCCGAGCCCTAGTAACTCGTGGTGCTCGACTAGTAGTCTCACCAGCCATGGCTTTCCCTTCTGGGCGGTCGTACTCTTTGGATGCATCGCTGAAAATATAACATATCGTTAGGAACATGAATTCTTGCATCGCACGATCTGAGATAAAAAGAAAGGATAACATCCTATATGTCCTGTAGCCTCCTGTCTATAAGTGTGGTGCACGACAAACCCATAAACAAGACTCTACTAGACACCGTTTGTAAACAACCCTAGGACAGAACTGTTCTGACACCACTTTTGTCACGATCCCAATAGATGGGCCACGACGGGTGCCTGAGTCCTACCTATCAAACACTCCTAAGCATGCGTCTAAGACATGAACCTGAATAATATCTGTTGCATTGCGAAAATAACAGACATGAAGAAAAAATGCCATCAAGGCATATGAACGTATACATGCAGAATACAGTGGACGAGCCGGCAAGGCTGCTATAGACAACTATACATCCAAAACTGAAAGTCAACAAGGCCACATACAACCCAACTAGACATACTCTCTACAGATCTTTAATAGAAATATAACTGTACAAAGACGGGACTGAGCTACATCATACCCATACACACAGACACACACACACACACACACACACACACATATATATATACACACACACCCCATTGATCGTACCAAAATCAATGCAGTTCCAAATTAAGTGGAGCACGCTAACTCGCTGATCAGGGATCCTGAGAAGGGGGACCATCAGCTTGCGTACCTGTACCTGCGGGAGGCCTCATGAAATATGGCATCGGTACGAAAAATGTACTGAGTATGTAAGGCATGAAAATTAGTACGTAAAAGACATAGATGAAACATGGAATAAGAAAACACATCTTTAAATTTGAATAACTTTGTAAATTTTGAAACGTTTATAATATCATGCACGTGCGTATAAATATCGTGCCATGCATAGGTATGAGTGTACATAATATCATCAAGCCACTGAGGCCATCCCATCATATCATCTCAGTCACTGTGAGCAATATCATCAATATACCAGATGATCGGGTGGTGGTACGTATATAATACCATAACCTTTTATCCCATATACATATATTTACATATATACGCGTATATAACTCCATCTAGTCATGTGTCAATGCACATGAGTGAAATGCATGAAAAATACATAATAATCTCAATATTTCTTTCGGATAAACTTTTTCAACTGCGTATTATTCTGAGACCCATGAACAGAAGATAATAACAATTCTCGTGGGGAATCAAGAATATAGACACTCCTACTATTTCTATGAATAGAGTAATTTATGAAAACTGTGTGTTTGCTCATTTCTTCAGTATAATTTGGACCATGCCAAAAGAAAGAAGAGAGGGCCTTAACATACATGGGTAGGAAAAACTCCGTATAATATTTCGTTAGAAAACCTATGTTGATTGAACGAAATTGGCCCTGCTCCTTAGAAATTCATGTACGAAAATCGTTTCTGGTTCCTAAAATTTTGGAACAAAATCACGTGTTTCCTTGAAATTTTGAGAGGAACCGTTTTCTGGTTCCTTGAAAACATGAGTTGAATAACGTTTCTGTTTCTCTAATGTTTGGAAAGACTAACATTTCTTTGGAGTCATTTGGTTCATATAAGATTTTTTTCAGATTCTTAGTTAGTCATCAATCTCATCTCCTTATTCACATTCTTGACATGGTGGATTCTTGCCTCGTGTGGGGGTTAATTTATTAATTGTGTAACCTTACCATGCACATACTCGGGATGATCCCACGTCATCCTATCCCATATAGGTTTGATAACACATTATAACTGAAATTTTACAATCCAACCAAGCCCATAAACCTTAGAACCAATTTCCACTTCCGAATTCATCTATAAGATCCGAATCACACATCTATACTCTGAATAAGTCCTAACAAACTGTAACAAACCATACCTGCAAACTCAGATGCCATTACATGATATACCACATAACTCAAACACAGCTTCTAATCAGAGCAGTTGCTCAAAACAACCGAATATCGATAATAAACCTCTTATCAAATTTAACCTCATTCCAACACTTCTGTATACTGCCAATGATGAATGGAAGATGCAAAAAGCCATAACCATTTCTTAGATCAACCATTCATGAAGCTTCCTCTCCTTTGACAAGGACCATAGTAAATTTCTAAGCCGAGTCCCGATATTATCCTTCCAACATGCTGAAATCGAATCCGATAGTATTCATTCCAGATCCCAATGACCTCATTTTATCCAACACAACCACTCTAGTGATATGACACATCGATATAATCTAAAGCCACAACCCGTGCAATCCATGCACCAATAAGCACAATCCGAATGTACTCAGTTCATGAAAAATGACTTAAATAAGAGCGTTGCACCGCAGGCTCACTAGTACCACCACAACACAATCCTGAGAACCCATCACATATAGTAGAACCAAAACACACGAATCTAACCCGAATGATCATACCTCCACATAACTTCGCTCTGATGCACGACCTCATTCAAACACTGATCCACCTGAAACACCTCAAGTCACTATGCTCAAAATCAAAAACCACACGCAATTTGATGTCTAGAATTAAAAGCAAATCATCATAACCATGGCGAAGTAAATGATATAACACCATGCAAATCTGAAAGGACATAACGAACATCCTATCCACCAAGTAATACCCAATACTCTTCCCACTCGAATTTCAGTAGGATACCCAGATAGAACCGTACCATATGCGCCTATAACCAACAAATCCGAACACCTCGCAACACGGAAAGGTAACTAATAGATCTCCCCGAACACTAATAAGCTCAACAATAATTGAATTAACACATCCCTCAACAATAGCAACTCAGAGTCAACAAACCGGCTCGATGCGGAACACACAT
This sequence comes from Nicotiana glauca, assembly GCA_026770625.1. Taxonomy (NCBI): domain Eukaryota; kingdom Viridiplantae; phylum Streptophyta; class Magnoliopsida; order Solanales; family Solanaceae; genus Nicotiana; species Nicotiana glauca. The sequence continues at coordinate 379,108 of MU698540.1, read as the reverse complement.
CCATATTGGCCTACTGATGAACCCTTATCAAGGAGTTCTTGAAGCTGCTCCTTCAAATCCTTTAACTCTGACGATGCCATACGATACGATGCCCGGTACAAAATCAATACCAACATCAACAACCCTATCCAGCGACATGCTCAGCAGCAAGAAACACATCCAGAAAGTCCCTCACCACCGGAATTGAATCAATGGTAGGAGCCTCTGCACTAACATCCCTCACGAAGGTCAAATAAGAAGACAACCCTTCCCTACCATCCGATGGATTTTCAAAAATGAAATCACCCTACTGGGAACATAAGCTGTCGAACCTTGCCACTCAATCCGTGGTATTCCTGGCATAGCTAACGTCGTCGTCCTATCGCAACAGTCCAGAATAAAAAGATACGGAGACAACCAGTCCATATCCAATATCACACCAAAATCTAACATACTAAGTAACAAAGGATCCACTCGGGTCTCCAAACCTCCAATAGTCACCATGGATGCTTCCTTTGCGTCGACACACCTTAGTAGTCCCAAAACAGGAGTCCTCTTATACAGGATTCATCCGTTGTGGAAGAAGTTGTTCGATAATCTCCGTAGTTTGTGTTTCTGAGTATGATTGGCAAGCTCTAGGTATTCTCCCTTTGCCAATTATTCCTTGATATCATGAAACCAAGGCTTTCCATCTGCCTTTTCTTCAACCTGAGCACAATAAGCTGGTTGATCATGGATTATTACAGGAATGGGATCAATGAAATTCTTGTCTGGATGTTGTATCATAGATGACAAGGTAGCCAATGCATTGGCAAATTCATTTTGGATTCTAGGAACATGCTAGAATACCATTTTCGTGAACCTCTTTCTTAATTCATGTACATGATGCAAATACAGGAGTATCTTGGAGTTCTTGGTTTCCTATTCTTCACGCATTTGATGTATGAGTACGTGTGAATCTCCAATAACTAGCAACTCTTGAACCCTCATGTCAATGGCCATCTTGAGCCCTAAGATGCAGGCTTCATATTCAGCCATATTGTTAGTGCAGGGGAACCTGAGTTTGGCAGACACTGGATAATGGTGACCGATTTCTAACACCAAGACTGCTCCTATGCCAACTCCTTTGAAGTTTGCTGCTCTATCGAAGAACATTCTCCAATCATCATAAGATTCTGCAATGTCTTCTCCTATGAATGATGCCTCTTCATCGGAAAAATATGTTTTCAAAGGTTCATATTTTCCATCTACAGTGTTTTCAGCAAGGTGGTCTGCCAATGCTTGAACTATGACCGCCTTCTGAGTTACGTAAATAATGTCGAGTTCACTCAGCAGGATTTGCCACTTGGATAGCTTGCCAGTGGGCATGGGCTTCTAAAAGATGTACTTTAAAGGATTCGTCCATGATATGAGATACGTGGTATAGGCACAGAAGTAATGTCTCAGCTTCCGAGTTACCTAAGTCAAAGCAAAGCAGGTGCGCTCCAAAAGAGAATATCGGGCATCGTACGGAGTGAACTTTTTGCTACCCCAAAATGCAATCAAAGGCTCCATCTAACACTGCGATACAGAGCAATAGGGGTCTACCTAGATCGGGCAGGACCAAGACTGGTGGTGTTGACAGGTATTCCTTGATTATGTCGAAGACCTTTTGGCAGTCATTGGTCCATTTGGTAGCGGCGTCCTTCTTCAACATCTTAAATATTGGCTCACAGATAACCATGGACTGTGCTATGAATTGGTTGATATAGTTAGGTATTCCCAAGAAACTCATTACCTCATTCTTGTTCTTTGGCGGTAGGAGCTGTTGAATGGCTTTGACCATTGACGGATCCAGTTCTATTCCTCGGCGACTCACAAAAAAAACCCAGTAATTTGCTAGCGGGTACTCCAAATTCACACTTTGCGGGATTCAGTTTCAAGTTGTACCTCCGCAATCTATTGAATAACTTCTTCAAATCTTCCATGTGATCAGTGGCCTTCTTGGACTTGATGATAACATCATCCATATATACCTCAATTTCCTTGTATATCATATCGTGAAAAATGGTAGTCATGGCCCTCATGTAGGTGACCCCTGCATTCTTCAGGCCGAACGACATATTTTGTAACAATACATTCCCCAAGGCGTAATGAAAGCCATTTTCTCAGCATAATCCTCATCCATCCAGATCTGATGATAACTAACGAAGCAATCTATGAATGACTGTAGCTCGTGCTTAGAGCAATTGTCGATCAGAATGTGTATATTTGACAAGAGGAAGTCGTCTTTCGGACTAGCCCGGCTGAGATCCCGATAGTCGACACAGACTCTTACCTTCTTGTCTTTCTTTGTTACTGGTACAATGTTGGCTAACCATGTCGGATACTCAACTACCCTGAGAACCTTAGCTTTGACTCTCTTAGTGACTTCTTCCTTGATTTTCAAACTCGTATCAGGCTTGAACTTCCTGAGTTTCTACTTTACCGGCAGATATGTTGGATCAGTTGGCAGTTTATGGGCCACAATAGATGTACTTAGACCATTCATGTCATCATATGACCAGGCGAATATATCCTCATATTCCTTTAGAAATTCTGTGTATTCCTTATTTTCTAATGGCGACAAGTGAACGATGATTCGTGTTTCCTTGACATTTTCTGCTATCTCCCAGGTTAACAATTTTCATCTCGTCCAGGTTGGACTTAGGTCTTGTCTCAATGTCCTCAACTTCTTTGACTATCTCCTCTGGTATGTCATCTTCCTCTGAATCAACGTCTGTTTGTTGCATTCTCTCATTGCATATCACAGTCATTGGTTCATCAAGATAAGTAATAGTAATGTTGTATGAGTAAATTAATGAGAAAAAAATAATAATGAGTGTTGATTCATAAGAAAAATCAAAAAGCTTTGATAAATTTCATAACTATTTCGAACATTGGAGATCTTATTGCGGGAAATAAAAATGCGGAAAAAAAATCATCTAGTAAAATAAAAATAGTGCATGATGCTTGTTTTAGCCATGCTACCCCAAGGCATGGGCTCTGGTGGTCTAGATGATCCAATTATCGAGATGTACCCCTCTGCTCACAGACTATATGGAAGGGCCTTGTGAAATAAGATGATGATGCCAGAGTGCACGAACTAACCTTCGGGGAAAGGAATAATAAATAAAAAATAAAACAAAAAGGTAACCAAGTTAGTCAGGATCATAAAATATGTTGCAATATTTAAACACATAGTGCAGGAATATAAAGCATGTCCTAATTTGGGAGCCTCATTGTGCCCAGGTAGTCCTAGCGACAAATTAATTTGGATAACTTAGAATGATAAATGTCTCATTTTATTGACAAAAATACACGAACCCCAAATTGACACTAAATAAATAGGAAATGGAAATAAATAATGGCCATTGGCCTTATTACATTTTATAAAGTGCAAAGAAAAATTCCTATCTACTTGGTCCTAGAAGGACCTTCCCCAGATTCGGCATCCCTGGCTCCATCGAACAGCTTTCCCAACTCACAAAGTCCCAGCAATAGGTAGGCCTTGGCTAGATGTCCGCCTTCGGTTCCCTCAGCATTTTGGCAATCTTCGACCCTCTTGAGAAACTTTCTTTCCAACTCCACTATGCCTCGTTCCAAGTATCCCAGTCACTTGTTGGCACTGACAGCCATGTCCTGTATTCCTCAATTAACATCTGGTTGGACTATTGTATTTTGCGGTACTCATTTTCATACTCCCGGATCCTTTTGCGTAGTTGGTTATATTTGACTTGTACCTCGGCCCTTTAATATATGATTATGTGACCTCGGGCAAACCCTAGCTGGCCCAGACCATCATGATTGTCTTCCAACCATCTTGAGTAGAAACGAGCACAACCATCAAAATACATGTCTGGCTCGATTGTAAGTCTTCCCATTATGATCGTGCAATGCCACATATGCTGAGCTTGGCATTTGTAAGGACTATCATCATCCTGGAAGTCAGCTCGTAAATAACTCATCTTGTCGATGGGTATAACTTAATTTCTACCGACTTGTCTCATAACTCGGAGAGGGACATAAGGATATGTTCCCCTCGAACCAATCAGTATCAGGAAAGGTGCATTTCTGGATTGGGTCATGAATTTCTCGGTCGGAAACCACTCGAACATCTACTGGACCTATTTTTCGGTTAGGTTATCAAATAGCTCTACCTATCCTTTGTCATCTTCTCGCTGAGCGAACATATTGGGCATGTAATTTATTCGCTTTGGATGATGGAAAGCAATGTGATCATCCCAGTCCCAACGCTGGATCTCTTGTCGATATTCACCCCTTTGGAAGTACTCCATAAGCTAGAGTTGAAGTGATAAATTGCAGCCTTCGAAGTGTTTTGCTCCCTGTTGACACTTCTCCAAGGCTCGGTATATGTCCGCAATTATCATGGTCATGATGCTAAATGGTTGCCCACCACTCCTCTTCCAAAAGGTTTTTAGTTACCATGGCTAGCCTTGTGTGGATCCTTGCTTTCTTCATTGGAAACAAGATCATCCCTAAGAAATAAAACATAATTACGAAGACCCTTCGATGAATGTTCCCCAAGGATGTGATGGAAAACTCGTCAGGGTAGGTACGGTAGGATTTGTTGTGACCATACCTTTCATACAGATAGTCAAAAGAGATGTATGATTCTTTCAAACATGTCAACTATGGATTCTTCTTTAAACCCATCATTTTAAGGAAACCCCAGCCTTTACGGTTCTCAAGCATCAGCAGACCCAGAGTTTCCCAAACTAGACCGGCTAATCCCCCTATCTCCTCGAGCAGGGGTGTAATTTCAATGTCCCCAAAATGGAGTGCAACTCTTTCACAATCCCAGAATAGTGTAGCAGCTTCTATGATTTTGTTGTTAGGTTAGATCTCCAGAAGGGATGGTAGATTTCCTAGATATGGTCACTAGAGTGAAGATCCCTTCACCATCTTAGCAACCTTGGATGGATTTTGGTAACCATGTCGAATCTAGGGACTTCGTGCCTCATATTTCTACAAGGTAAATAAGGTTAGACTCTTACCCCCACTAGACTCGACTATTTAATACCAATAATTAGCATGACGCATTTTAGTTCTCCAAATAAATGCACAAAACGTGGTGATGTCTGTTTGGGTTTAGGGAAATCCAGTGGACTTTGGACAAGGCTATCTTAAAGAATCATTATTTGGACAACATAACTAACCTAGCTAGGTTTGACCATGATGCATGAACAGTTTGAATAGAATAAGGTTTCTATGGAGTTTTAAACTAGTACCCTTGAGCGGACAACTCAAGGGGGAAAGGCACAGAACTGTCGACTACACTGTTGATCGACTGGTTTTACCGCAAATATACCTTTCCGAATTTAGGGGTAATAATATAGGAAGAGTGCAACCACTCATTATAAGCATTGCTATGGTATTTGTTTGGCACGAGTGGAGTATGATGTTGAGAATGATTGTTCAATAATTAAAAGCATGTTTGTCACGTATTTGCATGTTAATAAAGCAGTAAATACAGCAGTTTATAATTTGAAGTAGCAATAAAGAAAAGAAACGAAGAAGATAAGTCAGTTTTGCCTTTTAAAAGAAATTAAATTCTTAAAGGAATTTAAACAAGTAATTGCATATAAAGGGAAGGTACAAATTCACAAGAACAATCTAAAATGGTAAAAGCCTAATATCCCTAGCGGAGTCGCCATGCTATCGCGCCCCCTTTTTTCTCTCTTTGCATCGGGAGATCGGGTTTATGACATTTTGGATATAGGACAACTCATTCCTTTTAGGAACTGGGTTTTTCATTTGAAGATTCACCACCTAATGATTTAAGGTGCATTAGGACACCTACAAGGTTCATTTCTAAGTCTGTTTGATAACCAGAGATAGGGTAACGGCTTGAAATTATCCTAAGGAAAAGGTGTTAGGCGCCCTCAGGATCCACTAGTGTGGTTCCCGACCAGATAGTTCTTTGTGAATTTGGTGTAATTAACATGTAAACAGATAAAGCTCAAATAAGAGAGAATTTCAATATACAAATGTTTGGCAGTGATAAAAGCAAAATAGAATAATCATTAAAAAAGCTGATTTTGAAAAGAAGTCGTAAAGCTTTAGAGGAAAAGAAAGAGGAGGGGGAAGTCCAATGTTTATTTGTAATATGGATCACATCAATGCAATACCCAGTAATCACTCCTCAAAAGAGGGGCTACACATGGTATTAGCGCACCATCATATCCATATCTACCCTTTCCACCCCGTTAAGGTACTAAAGCGCGGATTGGTGTCGATCATTATTGCATGCTATTACCCGTCCCATTCTTATCAGTCCCGGAGGCACTTAGGACTACTAGTCCTAAAGGGAAAGGATATTAGGCTGACTTTGAGGTTTCAAAGGTGAAGAAAGCTAAGGCGACATACAAAACACATAGTACTGGACATTGAAAAAGGGGGAACACATCAACACTGAAGGCTCATATTTACCACCTCAAGCAAAGAAATCAAATAGCATGACTCAAACAATCAAGGTCCGAATCAAAAAATACTAAGGTAGGGGGACTTTAAGCTATTGAAGCAGACCAATTTATTATGTAACTCAGATAAGAAGTCTAAATCAGGCATGCCTACTGGTTGAAGCAATTACTAGTTAACAGAAGCGGGCTCGGTTTTATTTGTTGTTACTACCTAAGGCATGCCTAAGTGTTTTAGTGAGCTCTTATGGACATGATATCTATTATTGATTCGGAATATAGTGAAGCAGTAACCATTTTAAAAGAAACAAGTGATTAGAGCTCTTATAGGCATGCTTTCTAAACCCCGTTAAATAAGGAGGTTAGGTTATTTAAAAACTGGTTTAGAATAAAACTGATTTTAAATTAGACTAGTTTCAGATTCTGCAGACGATGATATCCACTGTTGCTGATTTTAATTCCTATAGACATGATATCTAATATTGATGATTTTAATCCCTATAGACATGATATCTAATTGAATACTGATTTTAACATTACTAACATGATATTTGCTTATAGCCATTTTGATCCTAAGAGCATGGTGTTTAAGTGTTGTAACAAACATGCAAAATTTTAAACAAGTCCTATAGGTAGGTTATCTAAATATAGAGTCAAACATGCAGAATTTATTAGAGAACAGATCCTATAGGCATGGTGTAAAGTTGAACATGCAGAATTAAAGTAAGTCTTATAGACATGGTGTCTAAAATGCAGAATTGAGCATGCATAATTTAAAGTAAGTCCTATAGGCATGGTGTATAAATGCAAAGTTGAACATGCAGACTTTAAAACCAGTCTTATAGGTATGGTGTCTAAATACAAAGTTGAACATGCAGAATTTAAAACCAGTCTTATAGGCATGTTTTCTACCCTTAAGCATGCATAATTACCCAGCCCTTTTCCACTAGCCAACCTTGAGTGTTTATTACAAATTATTATAGACCAAAATAATGAATTACATCAAAAATATAAAACAAAAGAAGTTACGACAAGAGGAAGCCTGATTCTTGACTTCCTATTTGAGTTAGGGAATAAACCACCTCAAAATGCCATTTGTTTCAAAGCCTTTCTCAGACCTGGGTGTGTCAGAGTTTGCTAAAGGTCTCAAAGAACCCCGGGTAGTGCTTACACCCAAGCCTACAAAACCATAATATAGATGAGTGCATTGTGGAAGGGCCAGCCCTTATGTGTCCAACTTTAGAGGGAGCTCATGGATCCCAAGGCAAGGCTCACACAAGAAGGGCAGAACCTAAGTCTAAGAATATGGTGGAAGTGCAGGAATAGAGACTTAAAAACTGAGTGGATAATAGAGAGGGGTAGGGTTATGGTAAAGTAGTAGTAGTAGTAGTAAAGCATAGAATCAGTATTTTCAAATAAAGGGGTCAGGGGTTTGGGAATACATTGCAAGGAGCATATGTCCTTAGGTAAGGATCAGGTTTGGGCATGCACAGCAATAAAAGGGTGCTGGCATACTCATAAACCAACCAGAGCACGCAACATATAGAGGGGATATGGAGGTCATGAACCCAGGGGGGTCAGGTTTGGGTAATGCACAGCAATGTCTAATATTGTCATGCCCCAAACCAACCAAAGATACCAAACACATAGGGGATATGGGAATTTAGGACTCAAAAGTCATAATAAGTGACTGACAGAATTCATACATAAGAAAGCATTGATTTAGAATATAAAGGGCAGATTACAGCATGCTTAATAATGGAACTTAATTAATCACAAGTCGGAAACAAGCAAAGGTGAAGGAAATAGTAAAGAAACATGTTGTTGTTGATGCTGAAAATTAGTTAGAACATACCAGTAAAGGTGCAAATGCAGGAAGAAAAAATAAGCAAGCTTCCCACAGCCTAGCCTTGGCTTTCAACTGGCAAGGTAAGGCAGCAACACAAGTTTTAACAGAGAAAAAATTGAGAGTTTTAGTGGAGTCTGTGCTCTGAACTCAAGTGTTTTTATTCCTTGTGTTCGTGTGTTTGAAAGAAGAGGGGTGCAGGGTATTTATAGCCTATTGAAAACTTGTGAGAGATAAGGTAATAAGTTAAGTTTCAAACTAAGTGGAGAATAGAGAGGTTTAGGGTGATGGGAAAGTAGTAGTAGTAAAGCATAGAATCAGTATTTTAAAACAAATGGGTCAGGAGTTTAGGAATATATTGCAAGGAGCACATGGTCCTTAGGCAGGGATCAAGTTTGGGCATGTACAGCAATAAAGGGTGTTGGCATACCCATAAACCAACCAGAGCACACAAAACAAAGAGGGGATATAGAGATCATGACCCCAGGGGGTCAGGTTTGGGTCATGCACAGCAATGTCCAATGCTGCCATGCCCCAAACCAACCAAAGATACCAAGCACATAGGGGATATGGGGGTTTAGGACTCACAAGTCATAATAAAAGACTAACAGAATTCATATATAAGAAAGCATTGATTCAAAATATAAAGGTCAGATTACAGCATGCTTAATAATGGAACTTAATTAATCACAAGTCGGAAACAAGCAAAGGTGAAGGAAATAGTAAAGAAACATGTTGTTGTTGATGCTGAAAATTAGTTAGAACATACCAGTAAAGGTGCAAATGCAGGAAGAAAAAATAAGCAAGCTTCCCACAGCCTAGCCTTGGCTTTCAACTGGCAAGGTAAGGCAGCAACACAAGTTTTAACAGAGAAAAAATTGAGAGTTTTAGTGGAGTCTGTGCTCTGAACTCAAGTGTTTTTATTCCTTGTGTTCGTGTGTTTGAAAGAAGAGGGGTGCAGGGTATTTATAGCCTATTGAAAACTTGTGAGAGATAAGGTAATAAGTTAAGTTTCAAACTAAGTGGAGAATAGAGAGGTTTAGGGTGATGGGAAAGTAGTAGTAGTAAAGCATAGAATCAGTATTTTAAAACAAATGGGTCAGGAGTTTAGGAATATATTGCAAGGAGCACATGGTCCTTAGGCAGGGATCAAGTTTGGGCATGTACAGCAATAAAGGGTGTTGGCATACCCATAAACCAACCAGAGCACACAAAACAAAGAGGGGATATAGAGATCATGACCCCAGGGGGTCAGGTTTGGGTCATGCACAGCAATGTCCAATGCTGCCATGCCCCAAACCAACCAAAGATACCAAGCACATAGGGGATATGGGGGTTTAGGACTCACAAGTCATAATAAAAGACTAACAGAATTCATATATAAGAAAGCATTGATTCAAAATATAAAGGTCAGATTACAGCATGCTTAATAATGGAACTTAATTAAACACAAGCAGGAAACAAGCAAGGGTGAAGGAAATAGTAAAGAAACATGTTGTTGTTGATGCTGAAAATTAGTTAGAACATACCAGTAAAGGTGAAAATGCAGGAAGAAAAAATAAGCAAGCTTCCCACAGCCTAGCCTTGGCTTTTAGCCGGCTAGGTAAGCAGCAACAAAAGTAGTAACTGAGAAAAAGAGAGAGAGTTTTAGTGGAGTGTGTGTTCTAAACTCAAGTTTTTTTATTCGTGTATGCATGTGTTTGAAAGAAGATGAGTGCATGGTATTTATAGCCTTTTGAAAACATGTGAGAAATAAGGTAATAAGTAAATTTTCAATACAAATATGAAAACAATCAACAGTCAGAATCAATTAACCAAGTGATTCCCCTTTAATTGAGAAATCACTTGTTTAACGGGGTTAACAGATTCAAAATAAGGAAAGAAAATCAGTTAGTAGGCAGACTGATTATTGTCATAAAAGAAGTAGTAAAAACATTAAGTAAGAAATCGAGTCTAAGTATAGAAATATACCTATTTTGGAAAAGATTTAACAAGGAAAAATAAGGACATGAATCAATTAACAATAACAGGCGAGTGAAATTAGAGTTCACAAAAGAAAAGTTTGAAATCAGTCTCAAGATTGAAGATCAATCAAAGAAGGAACTTCAGCATATAAATAGAGTGAACAAACACTAGACATGCGAGGCCAAACCTATTGGCAAAAGAAATAGCATGCAATAGTACCACAAAGTTTAGTAGATAGCAAACATTCAAAGCATAATACTCAAGTAGGTCAAGTCACATTAAATCAATAGTGAAGAAAAAATAGAGTATCAGAAGCATGCAAAGGGTCTCACAGTAAAAGATGAGAAAACCCTTCTGAAAGGTTAGGGTTTCAAGCATAGTCGAGTTTTAAAGATAGTAAAAACCCAGAATTAGAGGACTCACATAAAGAAAAGAGATTCTTAAACAAGGAAGTTCAAGTTGAGTCAGGTATTCAAAGGAAAAGTTTCAAACCCAAAGACATAGGTTCCTTCAACGATAGTCAAGCTTAAAAGATGATAATCAAATAAATCGAACAAGAACTTAACCAAACAAGCACTTATCTAACAAACAGTTTCAGAACTCGAATGAACCCAAAGGAAATTTGGGTTTTCAATATGCTAACTCAGATAGGAGAATAACATGAACAAAACATAGTAAAATCACAGACACATTAAAATCAGAGAAAATATTTTGAAAAGAAAAACTTGAAGGAAAACCCTAATCGGAAAAGATGAGGAGTCTTTTTTGAAAGCAAAGTTAAAGAAGCTTCAAGAAGATGCTTAAAAGTTCATGGCAAGCATAGATCTAAGGTAGATCTAAACAAAATCAAAACAGTCTTAGAGATTAGGGTTTCAGAAAAACCCAAAAGCAATGAGAAAGGCCTTAAAAGTTATCGATCTAACCAAGAGAATCAAAGATCTGACTCGAATGTCCTTGGCTGGACGGAGAAAGGTTAGGGATGACCGGAGAAAGGTCATCGAGTAAGGACTGGACTAAATCCATTCAAAGTCTGGTCATGAGGTCACAGAACTAAACACATAGAAGCCGTGGAAGGCTGGTATAAGTCTCAGATAACCTCGGAAGGCCACGGATTATGGTGGATTAGGGTGGCGGCGGCATAGAGTGTTTGAGAGGGAAGGGGTTCTAAGGCGGCGGATTGTGAGAAATGATAGGGTTTAGAGGGTCGTTTGGAATTAATTAAGGCGAGGGTGATTATTGGTTTCAGATCAACGGCCTAGATTAAAACGGGCAAGTGAGCGGGTTATGAAAATGGGTTTGGGTCGGTCTAATTTGCAATTGGGTCAGGGTTTAATTGGGGTCAGAATTGGGTTATAATTGGTGTAGGATATAGGCTATGATTGAAATGAAATTCGGGCTATTATTTAAATAGCTAATTTCCACTTTTAAAATTATAAAAAATAGCAAATTTATTTTTGGAAATAAAGTGAAGGTACTAAAATGCTTTATGACACATAATTAACTATTTAAAAATACTGGAGTTATTTTTTTATGAATATAAACATAATTAATCCTAAGAGAGACTAATATTGCAATTATACAATTTTAGCCTGAAAAATACTAAATAATTTTTTTAAAAATATGAAAAAATTTCCCTTAGCTATATTTTAGAATAAACAAAAAAGTTCAATAAGTGAATAACAAAAATGATAATTTTAAAAATAATTATTAGATTTTTATGGATGAAATAGGGGAATAAATTGATTTAAAAAAATTTTAAAATTAAGAAAAAATAATGGAACACTTGGGTATAAATATATATATGCATACATATGCTATTTTGAAGGTACTCTATATATAAAATATATAGAGGGGAAAATTGGGTATCAACAATTGCATCTCTTCTCTATTTGCTAGCTTTAAAGTGTATACATGCCTTCACGTATATCTTCTCTATATGCTACCTTACTTGATGAGATGAGACACGGTACATATCTTTTCTATATGTGAATCTGTGTGACTTGACATATTTAATCATGCATATTTTCTCTATATGCAATTTTTGAATGATAATTAAGGTTTTGATGCGTATCTTCTCTATATGCAACTGATGAAGAATTATCTAGTATTTCACACATATCTTCTCTATATGCAATTTTAATGATTTAATAATATTGGATGTATATCTTCTCTATATGTTGGATTTTTAATTGATACCAAGCTGGGCACTTTATCTCATGTGTACCGAGATGACTTTACCCATGATTTATGACTTGATAATATAATTGATGTGTACTTGTAAGATTTATGAACTGGAAATCTTATTAGCGAGTATCATTAATATTTTTGCCATTATTACCTCGCCAAGGTTAGTTATGATACTTACTAAGTACATGGGTTCGGTTGTACTCATATTATCCTTCTACACCTTGCGTGAAGATCTTGTAGTTGGGTTGCTGTGGATGACGGATGCTGGCATTGAAGATGTACCAATTTTCTCGTCTACCACTTTCCTTGGTAGTTTTGGATTCGTACTCTGTTTATGTATATTCCAACAGATGTTGCATATTTTTGTACCAACTTTGTAAATCTAAATCTTAGTTGTTCATGACTTGTACTACCAATCCTTGGGTTATTATATGAAAATTCAGCTATTGACTCCTTATGATATTCATTAGAGTTGTGTTGATTATTGTCTGGCTTACATAGCGGGTCGGGTTAGATGTTATTACGACTAGGTTGATTTTGGATCATAATAAGTTGGTATCAGAGCTCTAGATTCATAGCTTCTATAAGTCATGAGCAAGTGTCTAGTAGAGTCTTACGAATAGATATGATGACATCCATACTTATCTTAGAGAGGCTACAGGGCATCTAGGAAACTTCCCATCTCTCTTTTTTTATCATATGGCATTGTTTCAGCTTGAAGCGTATCTCTTTGATTTCCTTTCATCTACTCACATGTGATGTTGAGAACTCGGTATAAGTTGTGCATCGATATCTTGTGATGTCATAGATGAGGTGCGAGATGTGTTTTCTATATTGTGGAGGTAGGCCAGTCTGGAGGACTTGAGGCCAGGTTCAAATTGCTGCTTGGGCTCGGTAGTTTTAGTTGTGTGAGTATGTGCTTTTGGACTTATATGTCTGATAGTATCCCTAATAGTCGAGTTGATGGCTCAATGAGTGGTTGGATAGCTAGATGATTAGTATCATGTGACTGAGAAATGTACTTAGATAGATTAGATGTGACGAGAAGAATTTACTTGGGATGCAACAGGACTATGGGTGCTTAATTTCTATTTTGATGTGTTGTATGGTCTTGAGTTATGAGTGTGTTGAGGAATCCTTCAGATGTACATTTGTGGAATGAAGTGGATTCTTATGTCTTTTTGACGAGTTAAGACTCTGGAGGAGTAAGTGAATGCCTAATGGTTGTGGCCATGAAAGAGCATAGACAAATACCAGGTAAAGGCTAAGCAGGTGGGTTATCTCCTGGGATGTTCTAAGGTTGTGTGATCCTTATTATGTTTATGTGGAGAATTCCTTCATATCAGTAGATTTTATGTTGCAATTTGAGTTTGTATCACTTGAGGAAGTTCGGACAGCTGTCACAAGAATGGATATGCTCTTAGCAGATGATTTAAGGTATTTTATGATTAGATCTACATGAGCATATAAAAAATTTCGTTGAATTACACTACGGGATTATGGCAGTTATGGAGTAAGGGTATTGTGGATTATCGAATGCTATGTTCTATGTCTTTGAGCCAAGTGGGGGAGTTTGCTATCGACGATCAGATTGCATGGTCATGTGTATGTTAATTTTTGTATGAGGCATACTTGTGGATTAGTTATGACTTGAAGAGGTTGATTTTGAGGATGACTTGAGTACGGAAATTTCTGGATGCATGTATTACACTTTATGGATATATGGAAATCTTGGAGTGATTTGGATGTGTTATTTGTATTGGACGTCCTGTACAAGAAGAAAGGACTTGCTCAGTTGCTTAAAGATGGGGGTTACTTCTTTAGGTGTTTGTGTGCTAATGGAGCATAAGTCGTTCGGCTTGTATTGGCGGTGCATTTGAGATTAGAGTAGAGTGGAGGAATCTCGAGAAGGTTTTAAAGAGTTCAAGAATCACATGTGGTATTTGAGGATTTCCCCGAATTTGTATATTGCTAAGATTTGATATTTACATTGGATGGTATAGATACTTGCGGTATTTCTATGTCATTATTGATTCTATATTTCAGTTTTGGTATTTCTATGTCATTATTGATTCTACATTTCAGTATCAGAGAGGTTAAAGAAACAACTTCAAATTTGTAGAAGTTCTCTTAAGAGTGGGTATCTCGGTTGTGGTACTATTGGGTTCTTAAGAGGGAATATAGTGACTTATGGGCCTTAAGATGACGTGGTTTTATATTAAGATCTCTTGGGGTGAGATTTGGTTAAGAATTGTAGAGTATTGGCAAGGAGAAGTGTTAAATTGAAGGCAAGTCAAGAGGAACTCGAATGAATGTGCCAGCTTAGTAGTGGTTTAGATCAGCATAATATCGAAGTGATCGGCTTTTTTGGTATGGTGAGGCTTTACTGGTGTTTTTTGGAAATACTCTTAGGTTGAGAGATTTGCGTGACTTGGTTGAGTTAAAGGGATTCAGTAATGATGGTTTGGTTACGTGCAAATGGGTTTCAAAGAGTTCTCGATAGTTTTGACTACGGCTTGGGACAGATGTTTTCTACAGGCATGGGGAGTTTGTTGTATGTTATGATATTCTCCTGGATGGGGTCAAGTGGAAGGTTCCTAGTTGATTAGATGTCTATCATACTTGTGATTTAGAGTTGATAATGGGGTTCTTGTGTTTTCATATGATGGCATGATAGATGCATTATGTCGTGTGGGATTGAGATTTATGTGTACAAGCTTACAGTTCAGTTTCGAAGGGAAGGTCATTACTTCTAGATAGCGTGGTCAGTTTTAGATGTTTAGAAGAGGCTGTCACTATTTGGTATCACCTTAGAAGGGTGTGCACTTTCGAAGATGCATTGTGTTTTGTCTTGCGAATACTTGATTGGTATTATGGCAATTTTTTGGTTATTGACTATTGATGTTTAGGTTTTCACTATGTGGTGCGGAAGATTCATTGGAGTGTTTCTCGTAAGTTGATTGTGTATGAGGGATGTGTCAATCATTTGAGTGTTAGAGTTGGGATCGGATATGGAGATTCTTGTATTCTTGGGATTTGGAGACTAGGAGTTCTTCGAGGCGGATTGTTCCTTGGTTACAAACAGTGAAGGTATATTAAGAGATAGGCAGCTGATGGTATGTGTTATGCATAGGTTAATGTGGACTTTTGAAGGTTATTTATCTATTTTGGGATGATCGAATTGATTTGGGAGCCGATTGAGTAGGCCTAATGAGAATGTGTATTCTATATCGGATCAAGTTTGTTTACTCAGCATAGCTATTGTTGAGGGGTGTGTCATCGACTAGAGTTGATATTATTCGTGTTCTAATGTGTTTCATGTGTTACTCTTTTATGCTATGACGGGTTGTGAGATTGTGGACTATTTACATATATAAGGTTGTTTTGTTTGGACCTTGTGGCGAAATTCAAGCGAGAGGGCTCTAGGGTTATTAAATGGTCGATTGCGCGTTGGTTATTATTTTCCTTTCTACGGTATACTATGTTATTTGTTTCTCCATTGTTATGGTCATGCACCTCGCGTGCTTACTGCTAGTATACGCGTGTTTGGTGAGTATGAGAATTTGGGAAATGGGTAATCCATGTGGACCGGTATGCTTGGATCAGGTTACGCGCTGCAATGGAGTTATGTTGGGATATGATCCTTTGTGCTTATTTTGTGTGTTTGTTTCTCCTCTATGAGATAGGTTCATAGCATTGCGCTTTGTGGTGGTATCTGTTGATCTTACGGGATGGTTCTCTCATTTAGTTCTCCTTCCATCATTGGTCACAATGTTGTTACTTGTTTGGTGCACAGATTGCATGGTATATGTCTCTAGGTGGTATTGGTGTGGCATGTTAGTCGAGCAGTTTATACTCGATGAGATGAGGTTATTGGACCTGAGATTTGTACCATCAGATTTGGTTAAGGTAAGTTGGAAGAATAATATCATTGGTCAGCTTAAATTTTGCAATGGTTCCTATCAGGTGGGCAAGCCCCATGACTTGTTGATATGATAAGTGGTTATGAGTTTTTACTTATTTCTTTCATCATTGGCAGTGTTCGAAGGTTCAGAACAAGGTCTTATTTGATATGAGATATATTTTCGGTACTAGGTTTGTTAAGGAGTAGCCAGTATGGTTGAAAGTTATTGCTATGAGTAATTGAGTTATGTGGTATATCATGTGATTATATCTTGGAATATGGCTATGAATTGATATAGCTTGTTTAAAATTACACAGTGAATATATGCGAGAATTAGGTCTTATAGTAAATTCTAGATGTTGGACATTGGGTTCTAAGGTTTGCACAGTTAAGTGGTGTTAACGGACTTATATGGATTGGGGTGATGTGGGATCACCCATGGTCATGTGTATGACAACTTTATGCAGTAATTTGATGGCTTCGGAACGACTCTTGGCACACTTGAGGACGAACATATGTTTAAGTGGGGGAGAATGTAATATCTTGACCGATTGTTTTGAGCATTAGCATTTCCGATCGGTGGTTTGAGATTTTGAGTAGCTTCATATGATGTATTATGGCCAGTTTTGGTTTTTCCGTGTTTCAGGATTGATTTGAAAAATGGTTCTCAATTTGGAAGCTTTAAGTTGGAAGAGTTGACCATGTTTGAATTTTGTGTATTTGACCTCGGATCGGAGTTTTTATGGTTCCAATAGGTTCTTATGGTGATTTACGACTTAGGCGCATGCCTAGATTCACATTTGAATTTTTCTAGAAGGTTTTGGCTCTATTTGGCGAAAGTTGGCAATTTGAAGGGTTGAAAAGTTTATAGGTTTGATCGGGAGTTAAATTTGATATTATTGGGTTTGGATTGTGGTTCCATGAGTTTTAATAGGTTTTTTATGTCATTTACGACTTATGTGCAAAATTTGAGGTGATTCCGAGTTGTTTAGATGTGTTCGGCATAAGTTTAGAATTTGGAAATTTGAAATAATTTATTAAGCTTGAATTGAGATATGATTCGTGATTTTGATGTTATTTTTAGGGATTTGAGACCTCGAATAGGTCTGTATTATATTTTGGTACTTGTTGGTATGTTCAGACGGGGTCCCGAGGAGCTCGGGTGAGTTTCGGGGTGATTTCAGACCATTTCCTCTCATGTTTGCATTACTAGATTTATCTTATTTGCTGGCGTTGTGTGCCTTCTTCGTGATCCCGCGAGGAAGACCGCGATCATTATGTGTATGTTGGGGCTCGGTGGCATTTTTTCTTCACGTCCACGACTAGAGAGTCGCGTTCGCGGATGTTGAGTGGCTTGAGCATCGCATTGGCAGAGGGTGGCCGCGTCCGCATCCGCGTTGGAGGGTTGGGAGTTGGGGAGTTACCTCCGCATTCGCGTGGTCTGTTCCATATTCACAAAGGGTTGGAATCTTTGTGCATCGCATTCGTGAGGTAAGTGTCGCGAATGCGAAGGGTATTCCTGGGCCAGTGACATTTTGTGCTTCACGATTACGAAACTGGTCCCCCAATCGCCAAGGATTTACCTGGAGAAGTGGTATGAGGTTCTTAGAACTCATTTTACAATATTTTGAAATTGGGAGCTTATATTGAGGTGGTTTTCACCACTTGGATTAGAGGTACGTGTTCTTGACTCGGTATTGATTATTATTTATGATTTTGTCTTTAATTTTGGTAATTGATTGATGAATCTAAAAGAGAAATTGGGGTTTTTGGCAAAAACATCTCTAAAGCGAATAATTGGATTTTGAATATTAATTCGGAGTTGGATTTGGATAAGACTTGTATGGTTGGACTCGTATTCGAATGGGGTTATCAGAATTTGTGAGTTTTGTTGGATTCCAGGGTGCGGATTTTGAGTGTTTGATTAAAGATTCAATCTTTACCGTTAGGATTTGATTCTTATGGCATTATTTGATATTTTTGAGTTGCTTTTTGGCTAGACTCGAGTCGTCTGGAGGTCGATTCGTGCGGGAACGTATTTCTAGAGTATGGATATGGCTTGTTTGAGGTAAGTATCTTACCTAAACTTGGCTGAGGTACTAGTTTCCTAGTTATTAGTATTGGCTCGAGTTATGGCGCACATATGAGGGAATTGAGCCCGTATGCGTACATCGAGGTATTATCCATGCTCGGGGTAGTGATTAGGCTTTTATATACCTCAAATTGATTGTTAAGCCTCATGTTATCATGTTTTTATGTCGTACTCCCTTTATGAGCTAACTGAATCATGTTAGATATTATTGTTAGTTGATCTCCTGTTCAAACATGTTAATTGTTATTCTTGTGGCGTAATCGCGTAATATGAACTATTATAGTACACTTCGCACATGCATATCAGTCCAAGAGTATGTCATTTGATATCTAGTGTTCATGTACATCTATCCTTGTACATGTTTTTTATGTGTGATATGGACTAGGTTGATATCATGTGAGTTGTCCGTGTGGATATGAGTTATATTAGCACGTGAATTGTCCATGTGGTGGTTATATATGCACATGAAGTTATTCATGCAGTGTGTGAATATGTATCCATCTCCTATGGTCACCCTCTCATGTCTCTCTCTTGATAGTGTACACGTGGTATGAGAAAAACTAGCCAGTATTTGATTTGATTATTGTATTTCTTCTCCACTTACAATTTTCTTGGATGTATACATATTTTGCTGTATATCTTCTCTATTTGCTAGTTTCGGATTGTATGCACGCCTTCACGCATACCTTCTCTATATACTACCTTATTTGATGAGTTGAGACACGTTAAATATCTTCTCTATATGTGAATCCATATAACTTGACTTGTCTAATCATGCATATCTTCTCTATATGCAATTGTTGAATGATTAATTGAGGTTCCATGTGTAATCTTCTCTATATGGAACTGATGAAGTATTATCTGGTGTTTCACGCATGTCTTCTCTCTATGCAAGTTTGATGATTTAATAATATTGGATGTATAGCTTTAGTAAATGCTGGATTGTTAGTTGATACCAAGCTGGGCACTTTATTGGATGCGTACCGAGATGATTTTATCCGTGATTTAAGAATTGATAATATTATTGTTGTGTACTTGTGAGATTTATGAACTGAACAGATTATTAACGGGTATCATTAATAGTTCTTGCCACTAATACCTCGTCGAAGTTAGTTATAATACTTGTTGAGCACATTGAGATGGTTGTACTCATACTACACTTCTGCATCTTGCGTGCAGATCTTGGAGGTGAATTGTTGTGGATGACGGATGTTGGCATCGAAGATATACCTGTTTTCCGATTATAGCTACTAGTTGTCATGGCTAGTTTTGCATTAGGATTGTGATTATCTATATTCCAACAAATGATGTATTTATTTTCGTACCAGCTTTGTAAATCTAAATCTTAGTGGCCCATGACTTGTACTATCAATCCTTGGATTATTGTATGAAAATTCAGCTATTTATTTATTGACTCCTTATGATCTTCATTAAAGTTGTGTTAACCGTTATTTGAATTACCTAGCGAGTTATATTAAGTGTCATCACGACTAGGTGGATGTGGATTTTGAATCTTGACATGATCTGCATCTTTTCTTTGTCGAACACTCTTCGATAAAACATCTATAACTGTTGATAGAATAATCCAATTGACAAACGGTTTGAACCATCAAAAATTAGAGTTTAAGCACTACAATTTTTATATAATATCCACGGTCAATTTCATTATACATGGAGTGTTGTACTCCTTAGAAATTAGGCCTTTAATTCACTCGTTTGAATATTTGGCTCTCGCACAGATTCCAACTTTTCGTTACCCTGAGGCTCCCCGTCGAACTCCAAATCATCCCATTACATGCCAGTGACCTGTGAACAATATTTTCATAATTTTAATACCTTGAATCCTTCATTTAACACAAACTTTAAACATGACTTAAGCTTAAACATATTCGAAAGTCTCCGAGCAACTATACTTTTTTACCAGAGCGGCCTAATGGTAAGGAAAATGAAGCTATTGTCTTAGACTCTTAGGCATCCAAAATATTAAGGGCCCCAATTTTATGTACTATGTATTACATATATTTTATTGAATTATTATAAAGAAAAATCCTCAAATACAGTGGAAGGCAAGGTTTGAAAGTTGACATATTATCGTCGTGCCTCTCCTACCTTCTTCCACTTAATTAATATCATATTTTTTATTTACGATAAAGTTCTGAACCGTGACGTGCACCTAATTCACACATCACGCACTGTTCACTTATCACTAGGTCAAAGTCCTAGGAGTTTGTTCATTATTGTATATGAATTTTACAAAAAAAATTTAAGGGCCTTTTAAATTATTTTGTTTTTAGGTCACAAAAATTCGTTGAGTTGACCCTGCTTTTTCCTCCAGAATAACTTGGAAATGCTCGAATTTTAAGACTTGTTTTGTACTGATAAGGAACTCAATGGTCATAGAAAGTTCTTTTATTCCCTCCATCTCGATTTGCTTGGCACTATTTATTAGTTAGTGACTTTAAAAACTTTAAAATAAATTGACATATAAGCTTCATACGTAACTAAACAAAAGTACTATTCTTGTGGAGTCTACACAAATCATGGTAACTTCCAGAAAAATTCCTCAAGGGAAAAAATAGAAAATATTAGAAGTGTCTCAATATAGAAAGGTATTTTTCTTTGGAAAAGACAAATAAAAATGTGTACTAAGCAAATTGGGATATAGGGACTAGACAACATGAATAATTTTGTGAAGAAGATTGGACAAACATAATTTTATTTTTGTAAAAGTATTTAACTATGATTAAATGATAAACGTGTGTATAAAAAGCATACGTTTTGTATTTGTTGATTGGACAAAAACACCAGACGCAAATAAGATTTTTACATCAAAATATACTGGAGTATATTGATTTTTTTTCACAAGTTAACTCTGGAAATATGAGATATGCTTATTTCCTGTTACATGTCCAAATTTTCCTTTTGAAATTTCGTACTCCCTTTGAATTTCTTCCTTTTTTATTTGAATAATTCTCTTTTCCTTCTAAGTTTTGGATGGGGGATTTAATATCTATATCCGATTTTTGGGACACAATTGAATCTATACTCACTTTACAAAAAAGTTTGCAATTGTACTTGCTTTACGGTTAACTTCAGACTTATCGGGTCTGAAGTTAAAAAAAAATTAGTTTGAAGTAAAAAAATTGCACTTCAAATACACTTAATGCCAAATAGGTCTGAAGTGCAACTAATGGTTTCATGCACTTAAGGTTAATAAGTCTGAAGTAAAAATTGCACTTCATATGCATTGAGAATCCACTCATGGGACAAGAAATCCTTCCCGCATCAGGCACTAATAAATTTTTAACGTCTAATTAGATATGGAATTATTCAAATTAAGAACAAAAGTTCGTTGCTTTTTCTTTCCCTATAATTTAATTGAAGCCGCAGCTGTCACGACCCGAATTTCCCACCATCGGGAGTCGTGATGGCGCCTACTGTCGGAGCTAAGCAAGCCGAACATTTAGAAATACATCACCAATTTCGTTTAAACAATATAGTAACGGAAATATTAAAATAAAACGGAAGACTTTAAAAATATTTAAATAACTGAAAACTGAAATATGAAACTCCAAATTACACTTCTACCCAGTATTTGGTGTCACAACTCATAGACTACTATAGAATACTAAAATAAGGGTCTGAAAAAAAATACATATAATCGTTTGTCTCGAACACATGGGACAACAGAATAAAGTAAGGATAGAGAAGACGTCGGGCCTGCGGACGCCTGCAAGCTACCTTGGTGTCTCGCGGATCTAAATGCTAACACCCGCACCACTGCTGCTACTGCGGTCCGAATCCTGTATCTGCGCAGAAGAGCGCAGAGTATAAAATTAGCACAACCGACCCAATGTGTTGGTAAGTGTCTGGCCTAACCCCGGCGAAGTAATGACGAGGCTAGACAAGACCTATCACAATTAACCTGTACAGATATACGTGCAATAACAGGAAATACACGAATTTAAACAACTAGGAGGGATGGGAGCATGTTGTGGGGTATGACAGTTTAAATATAGAAATCATCGGGTAAGAAATGAAACCGTACAATAACAACTGATAAGGAAAACACACGAAAGCCTTACATACAAAAACAATATACTTGATCCATACTCCGTTGCGGCGCGCAACCCGACCCTCCGATTATATATTGGTTAGTGCTGCGGCGTGCAACCCGACCCTTTCGATTATATATTTGTTAGTGTTGCGGCATGCAAACCATCCCTTCCGATATAATTCCTCACTCAACAGCATCAACAAAAGAGGCAAGGAAGTAATGAATAGTGGAAGAAATCCACGTAAGGGAATTAAACCATCCAATTAGCTCCCGTCAAGGGAGCAATATTTACAACTAAATTCAACAAAATATCACGGNCAGCTATTCACGTTATATTAAGCTCATCAATTAATCAAGAAGGTGCATCACGAAATCTGAATCAATCACAAATAAGACTCACGATCATGCTAGACTCAGGTGCATAGATAACCGTCACCATGCTTATACACCGACTTCACATAGCAAGTAACAAATAATATCCTAATCCTATTCCCTCAAGCCAAAGTTAGAACAAACACTTACCTCGGTCCAAAAGATAACAATCAACTCTCCAATACCGCCTTTCCTCTAAAATCCGACTCTGAATAATGATATCTAGGCATAATTAATTCAATGATATCAATTAGGGCTCAACAACATAATCCCATAGCCTGGACATGAGTTTTCTAGCATTCTTCCAAAAATAGCAAAATCTGACACCGGGCCCACTTGGTCCAAACTCGAGGCTCGGACCAAAACCCAATCACACATAACCCCACGAGTTCAAATATGTAATTTATTTTAAGATTCGAACCCAAATTGAGGTTGAATCACCCAAAATTCCCACAACCCTAGTTCTACCCAAAACCCTTAATTTCTACCTTGAATTCATGATTTAGGGCTAGGAAATTAGTGATTAGGTGAAGAAATTAAGAGAGAATGAAGTTAAGAACACTTACCTAGCAAGCTATGGAGGAAAAGGAGCTTGAAATTCGTCTATGGGGTGTTGGGATGGAGAGCTCGTGTGAAATAATGGCTAATTCCCATAATGAACACTGCTTTTATGACTTAAAAATCGCTGGGTGAAATTACCCTACGCGTTCGCGACAAAAGGGTCACGTTCGCGATGAATAGAAATCGGCAAGCATCGCATTCGCGGAAGAGGGATGCAAACGCGGAGAGGAAATATTGGGTGCCCGGAAATTTAGACTACGCGAACGCGTTTGGCATCACGCGAACGCGAACAAGGGGGAACTGACTTTATGCGATCGCGAGGATGGGTTCACGAACGCGAAGCAGGGGAACACTAAGGCACTGCGAACGCGAGCCTGGGGCCACGTTCGCGAAGAACAAAACCACTGTGTAAAAATGCAGCAAAATATGATGTCTTTTTAAGTGCAAAACCACCTCCGAATCACTCCCGAGCCCTCGGGGCTCCCAACCAAACACACACGCTAACTCAAATACATCCTACGAACTTGTTCGGGCGATCAAATCGCCAAGATAACATCAAAATCAAAGAATATAACCCCAAAACTCATGATTTTCATTTCAAAGTTCATCAACCTCTAACTTTAGATATTTAGGTCCGAAACACGTCAAACGATGTCCGATTTCGACCAAATTTCACAGAAAGCACTTAACGCATATTTAAGGCATGTACCGGGCGTCGGAACCAAAATACAAGTCCGATACCTATATTTTCTAACTCATTTTCATTTCTATTTTTCCTTAATAATTCCAGAAAATAATTTAACAGAAAAATTCTTTTACCCGGGTTCTGGACCTCGAATTTCGTCTCCGGGCACATGCCGAGTCCCATATTTTTCTATGGACCCTCCAGGACCGTCAAATCATGGATCCTGGTCCTTTACCCAAATTGTTGACCAAAGTCAACTATATCAATATTAATACCAAAATTCTTCAATGTTTTCACAGAATTCGCATATTTTAACATAAAAACTTTTCGGCTTCACGCTCGGACTGCGCACGCAAATTGAGGCAACTAAAAGCGAGGTTTCCAAGGCCTCGGAAGCGCGAAAAAAGGGAGAAATACGGTGATGACCCTTTGGGTCGTCAATTCTCCACCTCTAAAACAAATGTTCGTCCTCGAACGGACAAAAGAAAGAAGTACCTGAGTCGGGAAATAAATGAGGATAACGGCTCCGCATATCGGACTCGGACTCCCAGGTCGATGCCTCAGGAGGCTGACCTCTCCACTGGACACGCACTGAAGGAAAACTCTTCGACCTCGACTGTCGAACCTTCCGGTCTAAAATAGCCACCGGCTCCTCCTCATATGACATATCCTTGTCCAATTGGACAGTGCTGAAATTTAACACGTGCGATGGATCGCCGTGATACTTTCAGAGAATAGATACATGAAACATTGGATGCACAGCTGACAAGCTAGGTGGCAAGGCAAGTCTATAAGCCACCTCTCCCATGCGATCAAGGATCTCAAATGGACCGATGAACCTAGGGCTAAGCTTGCCCTTCTTCCTGAATCTCATCACGCCCTTCATAGGCGATACACGGAGCAATACTCGCTCACCAACCATGAAAGCAACTTCCCTGACCTTGCGGTCTGCATAACTCTTCTGTCTGGACTGAGTTGTACGAAGTCTATCCTAAATAGTTCGGACCTTATTCAAGTCCTCCTGAACCAAATCCGTACCCAATAACCGAGCCTCTCCCGGCTCAAACCATCCGAATGGAGACCGACACCGCCTACCATACAACTCCTCATACGGAGCCAACTGAATGCTGGAGTGGTAGCTGTTGTTGTAGGCAAACCCTGCTAACGCAAAAACTGGTCCCACGAGCCTCCAAAATCAATAACACAGGCTTGGAGCATATCCTCAAGAATCTGAATAGTCCTCTCGGACCGACCGTCCGTCTGGGGATGAAACGTTGTACTCAACTGAACCTGGGTGCCCAACTCGTGCTGAACTGCTCTCCAGAAATGCGAGGTAAACTGTGGACCCTGATCCGAAATGATAGATATAGGCACCCCATAAAGGCGAATGATCACTCTGATATAAATCTCGACGAATCTCCCAGACGAGTAGGTGGTGGAAACCGGAATGAAATGCGCTGACTTGGTCAGCCTATCAACAATACCCCAAACTGCATCAAACTTCTTCCGAGTCATCGGAAGGCCAGTAACAAAATCCATGGTAATTCTGTCCCACTTCCACTCGGGAAGCTCAATCCTCTGAAATGAACCACCGGGCCTCTGATGCTCATACTTAACCTGCTGACAATTCAAACACCGAGCCACATATGCTACTATATCCTTCTTCATCCTACGCCCCCAATAATGCTGCCTCAGATCCTGATACATCTTCGCAGTGCCCGGGTGAATAGAATATCGAGAACTATGGGCCTCAGCTAAGATCAACTCCCGAATACTATCAACATTGGCACACAACTCTCCCCTGCAATCTCAATACACCATCATCTCCCAAGGTCACTTTCTTGACACCTCCACGCTGCACCGTGTCTCTCAGGACACACAAATGGGGATCCTCAAACTGCCGATCACGGATACGCTCCAATAATGAAGAACGAGCCACCGTGCAAGCTAATACTCAGTAGTCTCAGAAATGTCCGACCTCACAAACCGATTGGCCAAGTCCTGAATATCCAAAGCAAGCGGTCTCTGGCTGACCGGAACATAAGCAAGACTACCCATGCTGGCGTACTTCCTACTCAATGCATCGGCCACCATATTGGCTCTCCCCCGGGTGGTACAAAATAGTAACATCATAATCTTTCAACAACTTCCAACCACCTCCTCTGCCTCAAATTCAACTCTTTTTGCTTGAACAAATACTGAAGGCTCTTGTGATCCGTGTACACCTCACACGTCACACCATATAGATAATTCCTCCAAATCTTCAAAGCATGAACAATGGCTGCCAACTCTAAATCACGGACCGGATAATTATTCTCGTGGATCTTCAATTCCCTCGAAGCATAAGCAATGACCCTGCCATCTTGCATCAATACTGCGCCAAGCCCAATACGGGAAGCATCACAATAAACTGTATAAGGCCCTGAACCTATGGTCAAAACCAATATCGGTGCCGTAGTCAGAGCTGTCTTGAGCTTCTGAAAGCTCTCCTCGCACTCGTCTGACCACCTGAACTGGGCACCCTTCTGGGTTAACCTGGTCATCGGGGCTGCTATAGATGAAAACCCCTCCACGAATCAACGATAATAACCGGCTAACCCCAAGAAACTCCGAATCTCAGTAGCTGAAGCTGGTCGAGGCCAATTTTTGCCTGCCTCAATCTTCTTTGGGTCTACCTGAATTCCCTCTGCTGATACTACATGACCCAGAAATGCAACTGAACTCAACCAGAACTCGCACTTCGAGAACTTGGCATACAACTGACTATCCTTCAGAGTCTGAAGAACCACTCTGAGGTGCTGCTCGTGCTCCTCCTGACTGCGGGAGTACACAAGAATATCATCAATAAACACTATCACGAACAAGTCTAAATAAGGCCTGAACACTCGGTTCATCAACTCCATAAATGTTGCTGGGGCATTGGTCAACCCAAATGACATGACAAAAAACTCATAATGCCCGTAGCGAGTGCGAAATGTTGTCTTAGGGACATCAGACGCCCTAATCCTCAACTGATGATAGCCCGATCTCAAATCTATCTTTGAAAACACCTTCGCACCTTGCAACTGGTCAAACAAATCATCAATCCTCGGCAGTGGATACTTGTTCTTAATCGTCACCTTGTTCAATTGCCGGTAATCAATTCACATCCTCATCGAACCATCCTTTTTCTTCACAAATAACACTGGTGCACCCCAAGGCGAAACACTGGGTCTAATGAAACCCGTCTTAAGCAAATCTTGGAGCTGATCCTTTAATTCTTTCAACTCCAGCGGCGCCATACGATACGGAGGAATGGAAATAGGCTGAGTGCCCGGCGCCAGATCAATACAGAAATCGATATCCCTATCGGGCAGCATGCCCAGAAGGTCTGAAGGAAAAACCTCGGGGAACTCCCGAACAATAGGAATAGAATCAATAGACGGGTCCTCAGCGTTAGAGTCGCGAACATAAGCCAGATAAGCTAGGCACCCCTTCTCGACCATGCGTCGAGCTTTCACTTAGGAGATAACGCTGCGAGTGGTATGGCCTGGGGTCCCTCTCCACTCTAATCGGGGCAAATCTGGCAACGCCAAGGTCACGGTCTTGGCATGGTAATCTAAGATCGCATGATACGGGGACAACCAATCCATCCCTAATATGACGTCGAAATCCACCATATCCAAGAGCAACAGTCAACACGGGTCTCAAGACCCCTAAATACCACAACACAGGTACGATGAACCCGATCCACCACTATAGAATCACCCACGGGCATAGACACATATATGGGAATACTCAAGGCCTCACTAGGCATAACCCAATAGGGTGCAAAATAGGATGACACATACGAATACGTAGATCCAGGATCAAATAGCACAGAAGCATCCCTATCACAAACCAAAATAGTACCTGTAATCACAGCATCTGATGACTCAGCCTCTGGCCTGGCTGGCAAAGCATAACAACGGGACTGGGCCCAACCTCCCTGAATCATATCCCTGGGACGATCTGCTGCTGGCTGACCCCTACCTCTGGCGGTCTGAGCTCCACCTTTAAGACCTCTACCTCCACCTCTATGTCCTCTACCCCCACCTCTAGCTGGCTGGGCAGGCTGTGGGGCAACTGGTGCCTGAACTATAGGACGAGGATCCTGCTGCTGAGAACCACCTGAAACTCAAGGGCAAAATCTGACAATGTGCCTCGGATCACCATAAGCATAGCAAAACCTCGACTGATGCGGATGAGCACCCCTCAACCTCGGGCAAACCCTCCTGTAGTGACCATACTCACCACACTCATAACATTTACACAAATGCTGTAGTTAAGGAAACTGGGGCTGACCCGGTCGACCTGAACGACCACCTGAAGTACCCTGAGTGACAGGGGAAGCTGACTGAAAGGGCCTGGGAGCATGGCCTCTACCATAAGTACCTTTACCTCCAGACGAGGTGCCACTGAATCTTCCCGCATGGCGGGGCCTCTTATCCGACCTACGTCCGCCTCCCTATGGCAGAACCACCTCAACTCCACAGCCCACATTGGCCGCCTCCTGAAACGTGGCCTCACTCCCGGCCTGAGCCGCTATGCCTGGCTGACCTGCCACAGCTGGCTCAACCCTTGGAAGCAAACCCGCTCGAATGACGCTCTCCACTAAGACCACCAATCTGACCAAAGCGTCCTGAAGAATTGGGGTGGCTATGAACCCCTCTGGGACCTGAGTTGGGCCCGCCGGAGCTACTGGAGCTGGAACCTTCTCCTCATAACCTACTTGAAACTCCGCCTCTGGGATTGCCACTCGGGGCTCGGACTGCTGAGCGATGGGTGAAGAAGCGCGTGATCTTGCTATCTGCGAAAGAACAGAGTAGAAAGACAATCGGTATTTGAGAAACAAATTGGCTCGACAAGAAAGAACAAAGTGAAATTTTTCCTAACTTTGTAGCCTCTGGGGGATAAATACAGACGTCTCTGTACCGATCCCTCAGACTCTACCGAGTTTGTCTATGAGTTGTGAGACCTAAGTAACCTAGTGCTCTGATACCAACTTATCACGACCCGGATTTCCCACCATCGGGAGTCGTGATGGCGCCTACTGTCGGAGCTAGGCAAGCCGAACATTTAGAAACACATCACCAATTTCGTTTAAACAATATAGTAACGGAAACATTAAAATAAAGCGGAAGACTTTAAAAATGTTTAAATAACTGAAAACTGAAATACGAAACTCCAAATTACACTTCTACCTAGTATCTGGTGTCACTACTCACAGACTACTATAGAATACTGAAACAAGGGTCTGAAAAAAAATACATATAACCGTTTGCCTCGAACACATGGGACAACACAATAAAGTAAGGATAGAGAAGACGTCGGGCCTGCAGACGCCTGCAAGCTACCTTGGTGTCTCGCGGATCTGAATGCTAACACTCGCACCACTGCTGCTACTGCGGTCCGAATCCTGTATCTGTGCAGAAGAGCGTAGAGTGTAGAATCTGCACAACCGACCCCATGTGCTGGTAAGTGCCTGGCCTAACCCCGACGAAGTAGTGACGAGGCTAGACAGGACCTATCACAATTAACCTGTACAGATATACATACAATAATAGGAAATACACAAATTTAAACAACTAGGAGGGAGGGGAGCATGTTGTGGGGTACGACAGTTTAAATATAGAAATCATCGGGTAAGAAATGAAACCGTATAATAACAACTGATAAGGAAAACACAGGAAAGCCCTACATACAAAAACAATATACTTGATCCATACACCGTTGCGGCGCGCAACCTGACCCTCCGATTATATATTGGTTAGTGCTGCAGCGTGCAACCCGACCCTTCCGATTATATATTTGTTAGTGCTGCGGTGTGAAACCCATACCTTCCGATATAATTCCTCACTCAACATCATCAACAAAAGAGGCAAGGAAGTAATGAATAGTGGAAGAAATCCATGCAAGGGAATTAAACCATCCAATTAGATCCCATAAAGGGAGCAATATCAACAACTAAATTCAACAAAACATCACGGCAAAGTGATACCCAATAACTACACGTCCCGACAAGGGAGGATACAATAAATACTTTAATCCCAGCAAGGGAATAATCACAACACTTCCTCTCTTAATTACTTATTTCTCGAGTATCAATTTCTAGTCCGAGCCAATGCTCCAAATGACAAACCAATCAGAAACCTTCCTCAGCTATTCACGTTATATTAAGCTTATCAATTAATCAAGAAGGTGCATCACGAAATCTGAATCAGTCACAAATAAGATGCACGGTCATGCTAGACTTAGGTGCATAGATAACTGTCACCATGCCTATATACCGACTTCACATAGCAAGTAACAAATAATATCCTAATCCTATTCCCTCAAGCCAAAGTTAGAACAAACACTTACCTCGGTCCAAAAGATAACAATCAACTCTCCAATACCGCCTTTCCTCTAAAATCCGACACCGAAACAATGATATCTAGACATAATTAATTCAATGATATCAATTAGGGCTCAACAACATAATCCCATAGCCTGGACATGAGTTTTCTAGCATTCTTCCAAAAATAGCAAAATCTGACACCCGGCCCACATGGTCCAAACTCGAGACTCGGACCAAAACCCAATCACCCATAACCCCACGAGTTCAAATATGTAATTTATTTTAAGATTCGACCCCAAATTGAGGTTGAATCACCCAAAATTCCCAAAGCCCTAGTTCTACCCAAAACCCTTAATTTCTACCTTGAATTCATGATTTAGGGCTAGGAAATTAGTGATTAGGTGAAGAAATGAAGAGAGAATGAAGTTAATAACACTTACCTAGCAAGCTATGGAGGAAAAGGAGCTTGAAATTCGTCTATGGGGTGTTGGGATGGAGAGCTCGTGTGAAATAATGGCTAATTCCCATAATGAACACTGTTTTTATTGCTTAAAAATCGCTGGGTGAAATTACCCTACGCGTTCGCGACAGAAGGGTCACGTTCGCGATGAACAGAAATTGGCAAGCATCGCGTTCGCGGAATAGGGATGCAAACGCGAAGAGGAAATATTGGGTGCCCGGAAATTTAGCCTACGCGAACGCATTTGGCATCACGCGAACGCGAAGAAGGGGGAACTGACTCTATGCGATCGCGAGGACGGGTTCGCGAACGCGAAGCAGGGGAACACTAAGGCACTGCGAACGCGAGCCTGGGGCCGTGTTCGCCAAGAACAAAACCACTGTGTAAAAATGCAGCAAAATTCGATGTGTTTTTAAGTGCAAAACCACCCCGAACCACCTCCGAATCACTCCCGAACCCTCGGGGCTCCCAACCAAACACACACGCTAACTCAAATACATCCTACGAACTTGTTCGAGCGATCAAATCGCCGAGATAACATCAAAATCAAAGAATCTAACCCCAAAACTCATGATTTTCATTTCAAATTTCATCAACCTCTAACTTTAGATATTTAGGTCCGAAACACGTCAAACGACGTCCGATTTCGACCAAATTTCACAGAAAGTGATTAACACATATTTATGGCCTGTACCGAGCGTCAGAACCAAAATACGAGCCCGATACCTATATTTTCTAACTCATTTTCATTTCTATTTTTCCTTAATAATTCCAGAAAATAATTTAACAGAAAAATTCTTTTACCCGGGTTCTAGACCTCGGATTTCGACTCCGGGCACATGCCTGAGTCCCATATTTTTCTACGGACTCTCCGGGACCGTCAAATTACGGATCCGGTCCGTTTATCCAAAATGTTGACCAAAGTCAACTATATCAATATTAATACCAAAATTCTTCAAAGTTTTCACAAAATTCGCATATTTTAACATAAAAACTTTTCGGCTTCACGCCACGACTATGCACGCAAATCGAAATAACTAAAAGTGAGGTTTCCAAGGCCTCGGAAGTGCGGAAAAAGGGAGAAATACGGTGATGACCCTTTGGGTCGTCACAGCAGCCCTATCCATTTATTCATTCGACCCAACTTTATTTTGTTCAGATCTAAAAGAATGATATTTTCGCTTGGTCAATTCAAACTAGGGGTTGGTTAATGAGACTCCTAACTTAATTTAGATTGAAAATAAAATCCATAATATCATCCATCGTTGGTATTATTGGAAATAAACCATCCAACTCTTATTCAAAGGCCATCTACACACTCCAGCTGCTTCCTTTTGAGCTAGTCAAGCAGGCGTTGAACACGGACTGAGACTCTCCCGCCCCTTTGATAGCAATTCCTGCACTTGACGTCGGATCTCCTCATTTGAAAATGGGGATAAGCGAAAAGCCTCTTTGCAGGGTTGTAAATACGTAATTATCTTGAATATATTAACCATTTCTTTATTTTTCGATCGCCTGGAAGGGACAAAAGAAATATCTTGTTGTTTCTTCAATAATTTATGATCTCTAGTGGACCTCTCAGTAGGATTCGAACCCAGATGAAGTTCTGACCATCTATCAGAGAAAAAAGAACGAATGGATCTAAAACGAACCACTGCTGACGAAGTACCCCATACCCGCACTAAGGGGTAACCTGAGATAAGGTATGGAAGCAGTCTGATTATTTCCACTTGAGTTGACTTAAGTCTTTCTCTCCTCGTACGGTAAGGCCAATAAGTCTGAAGTGAAAAATTGCACTTCAGATGCACTTAAGGCTAAAAAGTTTGAAGTGCAACACACGTTTTCATTCACTTCAGACCAATAAGTGTGAAGTAAAAATTTGTACTTCAGATGCTTAAGGCCAAATATATCTAAAGTGTAACTAATGGTTTCATACTATGGGTGTTTAACGGGTAGGATGTGCCGGGTTGGGTAGGGAATTTTTGTACCTGTATGGGTTATGGTTCGGGCCGGTTACGGGTTGGGTCTTTTCCAGGTTTAACGGTTAAGGTTCATCTGGGTAAAAATTAAACTGTAAGGGTTACGGGTTGAGGTGGCCGGGCCGGGTTCAGTGTATTTTTTAATTTGTTTTTTTTGCATTTTGTATAACTATTGTAAGTTATATTAATACTTTGAATTAATGTAAAGAATACAAGAAAGATGGGAATAAATTGCAAGTGCTACATTTATTTCAAAATTACGAAATCGAAGTTTGCATTTAACAAGTAAATTAACAAAAAAATAGTAATTTTAAGCATAAAAACGTCTAATACTTTTAAAATAAAAAAATTAACCAAAAAAATAGTAATTTTAAGCATGAATACTTGAAGTTTGCGTAATAATACTTCAAATTAATCTAACAAACTAAAAAATTAAGCATAAATACGTCTAATAATTTTAAAATAACACAAATTATCTCAAATCAACTTAAATACGAATTTCCGGAGGACGCTCAAGACAATTCTTTATATGCCTCCTTAAACTGCCTGTGCCACACTTTGGACGACGATTTAAGACTAGACCACAGTTCTTGCACTTTACTTTCTGAACTTCTTCATTTTCTTCTATCACCTCAAAGTGTTCCCAAACATATGAGCGCAATGTAGAAGTATGAGGCATGATTTAACTTGAAGTCTTGAATTGAGAATTGAGAGATGTGTGAAGAAATAAGGAAGGGAAGGGGGGTATTTATACTTTTTTAAATATGGGTTAATTTAAAAAAAAACCAAAATTGGGCTATTTGTGCAATTCAGCCGTGGGCAACGACCATTTCTCAAATGGACCGTTGCCAACGGTCAGATCTGGGCCCAGTTTAAAAAAAAATTACTGTTTAACCGGTCGGGGCCGGTTGGGGCCGGGCCGGTTAACCGGTTTCATAGCACTACTCATCGACCGGGTTATATCGGTCCGGATAACCGGTATTTTGAAGGTGAACGGTTGAACCCGCGAATCATCCTTAACCCATCCCAACCTAGCCCCCTTGTATCGGTCCCGGCCAGTTTCGATTTTAATCGGTCTAGGTCGGTCTGAAACCGGGCTGACCCGGCCCGTTTAACACCCTTAT
The DNA here is from genome assembly GCA_026770625.1 of Nicotiana glauca. Classification (NCBI taxonomy): domain Eukaryota; kingdom Viridiplantae; phylum Streptophyta; class Magnoliopsida; order Solanales; family Solanaceae; genus Nicotiana; species Nicotiana glauca. The sequence continues at coordinate 345,081 of MU698540.1, read as the reverse complement.
TTTATACACTTAAGGCCAATAAGTCTTAAGTGAAAAATTACACTTGAGATGCACTTAAGGACAAAAGGTCTGAAGTGCAACAAACGTTTTCCTACACTTAAGGCCAATAAGTCTGAAGTAAAAAATTGCACTTCAGATGCACTTAAGGTCAAAATAAAGTTTTTATGCACTTAAGGCTAAATATGCATGAAGTGCAAATTGCCCAAAAACAGAATTTTGTTCTTCAAATTATAACAATCCAATACGATTTAATATCTAATTCTACTTCAAATGAGCTCAAATTTGAAATATAACCTCCAAATATCATCACGAACAAACCCAATCATCAAATTTGTCAAAACAACAATAAATCTAGTGAACCCATTTTGCAATTAAGAAGAAGAAGAAGAAGAAGAAGAATCGCTAAGTAATAGTAAAAAATAAAGTGGTATAACAGTTCACTATTGTAAAATATCATAAACTACATTAAAATATGTTTACAACCACCATATAAAATTATTGTCACCCGAAGAATAAGAAGAAAAAGGAAAAGAAGAAAACGAAGGAGGAGAAGGAGAAAGAAAAAGAGGCCAGAAGTTATTTAAAAAGTATTTACAAGTTAAAAAAATTTTAAAAAATTGGTATAGGTTAAATGAGGGCGACCAAATAGGTTACCAGTGCAATTATTTAGCTTTTGGAGCATCCGTATATGGGCCTGACCTTTTAACTGGGCATTGATAGCTTTTAATTAAGCCCAATTATTCCTCCCAGTTCTCAACTTTGCTGGGTATTTCTTCCCTCTGCAAAAGGATAAAAATTCCAGTTTCTTGCTCGCTTCCCAGCTCCCATATTCATCAAGGTTAGCTCTGCTCTTTTTTCTCTGCAACTTTCCATAATTGAGTTATACATTTAAATTCTTGAAATGGTTCATTTTTATGTTTTTTTCCTTTTTTTATTTTTGGGTGAAAGAATCTATTTCTTACTTAAAAGAGATGGATACTGAGTGTTGCATGGCTGTTTCGTTGGAGCCTAAAGTTTGTTCACACATATATATTCATAAAACTTCATTTGAAGAATGCCCTTACCCTGTTTCCTCTTTTTTACTGAAAAGTTCACTTCTTTCTTAGATTTCTAATTTTTCTGCTAGATATGTGTAGATGAAGTTGAATATTGTTTAGTGCCCTGTTCTTGAATACAGTAGACATTTAAAGGGTTTCTGTCACTAGTTGGATTATGTACAATATTCCCAAGTTGGGGTTATCCTGGAAAGAATAGTGACGTGCTCTGTAAGTCCCAATTTATGTCTCATACTTTCCCTTTTAGTCTCTCCCAAAAAGAATGGCATACTTTACCCTTAATGAGATAATTTACGGCCACACAAATTTCCTTTGATTTATTTTAGACCACAAGTTTTTAAAGTTTTTCTTTATTCCTATCTTAAACACTGTGCTTAGTCAAACACTGTCACATAACTTGTAACGGAGGTAGTAGTTGGGTTGACAAAAAAAATAGTCTGATAACCGAAAAATTCCCTAGGGCAAGTGATGCACCCTCTACCCTTGTTCACTTAAATACCATGCTTTTACAGGGTTCAACTCGTAACGTGCATCTAACCCACACATCATGCGTTGCGCTCTTGCCAATAAGCCCAAGCTTTAGGGGCTAGTTGGTTTGACAAACTTTTCGCAGTCAATTCAAACAAAGAATTTTTGGATCACCTTTAATATAGTGTATATAATAGACTACTGATACCTGAAGTGGTAATTGGAAAGGTTTAATCTTTCTTTCTTTTCCTTTATGTTTAGGCAGTTTTTGAGTAAGCTTCCTATGGTTTTCTCTTTGAAATGAAGGATAGAGATTGAGAGATCCTTTTGCCTTTTTGGCTGTTAAAGAATGATTTATTTGTTTGATTCAGTACAAGAAGTAGGCTCTAAAGCAAGAGTTGGTCTGTGCCAACAACTTTTACTTGTTAACAGTGGATGTCGAAAATAGCATCTTTGTATAGGTTGGGTTTTCCGGGCATCTGCATTTCTTACTCCTTCCTATCAAGCCTTCTCTATTACCTTAAATGTACCCTCCATCTCTTAAAGCAGGGCAACTGACTGACTCTAGGATTCTTTCTGCTACTTGACATTTTTGCAATATGCTACATTTGGACACCTATCTTAATGTCTTAGGGAGTTTCCTCATTGATCGCGGTGCTAGACACCATCATGAAGTACTTTAAAGTACTAATGCTTAATGAGAACACTGTGTTAGATACTATTACATGTCATTTTGAACTACGTTTAAGCTTTCCTGTCTTTTAAATTTAGAGACTGTTTGGTTTCTTTAATGTACATTAAGCATTTTTTTAATCTGATGGCAGGGCACAAAAAGATCAGAAGTATTTCTCTAGCGTGATGAAAATGCAAATTTGAGGGGGTGACATGCAGAAGAATATCTGCGCAAGTTGTATGCTTGAGACATATTTATAACCAGGATTTTCATCTATATCTCCCCAAATATCAGTCATCTGAAACAAGACATTTATAGAGAGTATTGGACCCATGAGCTCTATCCCATCATCCTGCTCTTACCTCGCACTTACATCACCTCTTCATAGATCAAGACCATGTCTTAGTTTACAGCCAGCTCGTAGTTGCTATGAACGATGTGCTTTCAATAATCATGGCAACATTACCCTTTCTATCCATGTCCAATCAGCATCCCTTCATCCGTGCCGTAATTTGCAATCCTGCTGTAATGCTATTGCTCCATCAAATGATGGAATGGTATCTGTAATTAATTTTGAAGATGTCATGGAAAAAGACTGGTCATTTCTTGAGTATCCAGATTCCAGTGAAGAGCATAAGCAAAATATCGATGAGATCATATCAGCAGGAGCGATCACAGAGACTTCTAAGGTTATTATTGCAATTGGTTCTGAAGAATTTGTTGATAGAGTAGTTGATTCATCAAATTGCAGGCAATTGCTTGTCGTTCATGACTCCCTTTTCATGTTAGCATGCATCAAAGAAAAATATGATAAGGTTAAGTGTTGGCAAGGGGAATTGATATATGTACCAGAGAAGTGGACATCTTTTGACGTTATTTTTCTCTACTTCCTTCCTGCATTGCCCTTTGAGCTTGGCCAAATCATGGAAGCACTCAGAAAACGCTGTGTACCAGGTAAAATTCAGTTGTATTAGTAAACTGCTATAAGAGGGTTTTTTTTTTTTTTTGAGAAAGGTAACAAATTGTATTCCATTAGCACAAAGGCAGTGCTAAGAGCCATATTTACAATTCACAAAAAGAGCACAAAAAGTTCCCTAATTCATCTTACAGTTAATGGGATTATATGATGTTTAACAGTGATTCTACTTCCGCTACCAACTCCTCTTTACACCAAAAGTGAAATAGAAGCAAGCAGTTCTCCTGGATATTGTTGCCTATATCTTCAAAACATCTTGAGTTTCTTTCTTTCCAGATGGTCCACCAAACACAAGCCGGAACAACTCTCCACCATTTCTTTTTTTTTTTTTTTTGATTTTGCACCGGGTGTCCGAGTCTCTTCGAGCCCCGACTAATCCCGGGGGTGCACAGGCCCTCGGTAAGGAGTTTCCCGAAAGTGCACCACGGTTAATTCAGGTTTTACCCAGTCCGATGGCCCTCAGAAATTGTTTGCACCCAGTGGGTTTCGAACTTGAGACTTTGAAAGGGAGCAAACCTCAAGGCTCAAGTCAATTGCCACCAGGCCAACCCCTGAGGGTTAACTCTCCACCATTTCTTTTGTCTGACCATTCCTTCACAATTATGCCAGCAAGTCTTTCAACAGCTCTCCAGTTGATTTAGGCATGATCCATTCAATCCTTTTAGACTCAAAAAACATTTGCCAAAGTTGATCTCTGATGACAATGCAAAAAAAGATGGCTATTACTCTCAGCTTCCTTTCCACATAAGTACATCTAGAACAAAGCTGCGTTCCCCTTCTCTTCAGATTCTCTGTCTTAGACAAGCATTCTTCACTAGGGGTGTGCATTCGAATCGGTTTATCGATAAATCGAATCGATTATTTATTATCGAAATCGAAATAAAAAAAATCGAAAAAATCGAAAAAATCGAAACCTTATTGAAACGATAACGATAAGCATATGTACAAATCGATAATCGATAAGTAATTATCGATAAGGGTCAAAATCGAATCGATAAATCGAATGCACACCCCTA